>AWOL01S0173369.1:19116-76689 GCA_000715115.1 Nicotiana otophora
GGGGGGGGGGGGGGAGGGGAATTTACCCCATAGGGGAATAAATTAATAATTGTTGCTAATTATGGGGGGCTACGTACGTACGAGGTGACGAGAGTCCGTGCGTAGATACTATTTATGCTAAAGTTCGGGTAGTTTAGGACTTAAATCATGAATTACTTGTGTAAGTTGTATTATTTATTTAATTAAATTATTTGAAACATATTGTGAATTGTTAGGGAAATATAGTAAAAGATGGAAATCTAATATACTTAATTTTTCTGTATAAATTATTTAATTGTTAAACAAAAAATTGTGCATCCTATCGTATTTATCTATCAATAAATAAACTCTCATTCTGGAGGTACATAAGAAAATGTCTTCCTTTCTTGTGGAGCGGGCAGAACGCCTCGGCACTATAGATGCATCTATGGATCGCGCCTCACGTCCCTCGGCAGTGTACATGATACTCTGGATCGGGCCATACGACCTCAGCAGAAATCGTGCCTAATAATAATAATAATTACATGATACTTTGCTATTTTAATTGCAACTTCTTAATTAATAGATTGGGAATTGTTGCAT
The DNA here is from genome assembly GCA_000715115.1 of Nicotiana otophora. Classification (NCBI taxonomy): domain Eukaryota; kingdom Viridiplantae; phylum Streptophyta; class Magnoliopsida; order Solanales; family Solanaceae; genus Nicotiana; species Nicotiana otophora. Next base: position 19,678 of record AWOL01S0173369.1, read on the forward strand.
TTGAAGAAATTTAATTATTTATGTTGGTTCAATAAAATTATTGTTAACTCTGTGAATCATGTTTATTTAAATATTTCTATTTTTATGTTATTTATTATTACTGACTCTTAGTGAGTGTCAAAGTCGACCATCTCGTCTCTACCTCTTCAAGATTAGGCTTGATACTTACTGGGTACACATTGTTTACGTACTCATACTACACTTGCTGCACATTTTTGTGCAGGTACGTATATGTCTAGCGGCCTTGTGGGCGCAGAGGTGTGGTTAATACAGAGATTTAGGTGAGCTGCATTATATATTACGATCCGCTGCCAGTAGAGTGTCCTTCAGAGTTATTTATATTTTTTCTGTCTAATTTGTATTTCGTACAGTTGCTGTATTTTATTTTATATTCCTAGTAAATGCTCATGCACTTGTGACACCGGGTTTTGGGAGGATTATGGTTTGTTCTGTAGTGAATTTGTTAAAAGTATTATTATTTACTCTTTAAATCCCCATTCTATACTATGTATAATAAAGGAAAATATGACTTCAAAAGTAATAAAAATGAGAACCCAATTTAGTATTTATTATTAGCTTGCGTGACAATGGTGTCCGACGCTATGACGACCTTAATGGATTTTGGGTCGTGACACAATTAAAAATCATAAGGTAGAGAAAACTTCCTTGAATATCTAGTCGGGGTCTGAGTCAATGTCGGGCTCCATTCTTCTTGCCGGAACTAGTGTACACATCCATGCATACAACTTCTTCTCAACCTTCTTGGGGTACACCCCACGTTTGTCTTTCTTAATCACTGGGACCTTCTCTTTCGAGCTTTTTCCTCTCCACTCTACACTTGCAGCTGGCTTCTCCTTTCTCACCCCCATCTCCACATTCATCTTGAAAGTCACCGTCTCATCACCCACTCTAAGTATGAGCTTTCTATCATGTATGTCTAATATTGATCTGACCGTCGCTAAGAATGGTCTTCCTAAAATAAGGGGGACCTCTTTGTTCTCCTCCATCTTCACTACAATGAAATCTACAGGAAATATAAACTTATCTACCTGAACTAAGACATCTTCCACTACTCCCTCGGGTATTATAGTTGTTTGGTCTGCCAACTGCAAAGATATTGGTGCAGACCTTATCTCTCAAAGCTCATTCTCCACCTTCCTGTAAATAGACAAAGGCATTAAATTAATTGAGGCACCAGAATCACATAAAGACTTCTCAAAAGTAAGAGTGCCTAGCGAGAAAGGTATAGTAAAACTCCCTCGATCTCCACACTTTTGTGGGAGTTTGTTTTTCAAGACTGCGCTGCAATGCTCGATGAGCTTGACCACTTAGGTCTCTTCTATCTTACTCTTCTTTGTAAGGATTTCCTTCAAGAATTTGCCATAAGTTGGCATTTGTGAGAGAACTTCTGTGAATGACAAGTTTACATTATACTATCTCAGTATCTCTAAGAAACTCTCAAACTGCTTGTCCAGCTTTTCTCTATACAACATTTGGGGAAAAGGTAGAGCATGCATGTGCTTGATCTCATTAGATTCCCCCCTTCTTGAAATTTCCTCCTTATGTTTCTCAGCTCCTTTCTTACCTTTCTTCTTCTTATCAACTTCATTTTTCATCTTCTCCTCAACTTCTTTTTCAGGTACCACCTTCTTTTGGACTGGAGTGGGATCTTTCAACACTTGTCCGCTTCTCAAGGTCACAACATTTATCGTTTCTTTGGGGTTTCTTTCAGTGTCAGCTAGTAGAGTACCTGTGATTCTCTCGGACAATACAGTTGCAATTTATCCCACTTGCTTCTCCAAATTTCGCAAACCAGTGCGAAGTTCCTTGATAGCTGAACCATGAGCATCTAATCTCTCATCTGTCTTGACAATGAAGTACTTCATTAGATCTTCTAACCCAGACTGAATTTGCTGTTGAGGCTGGAACTACGGCCTTGGCTGATTCACAAAACCAAGAGCTACTTGTCCTTCAAATCTGGGATTGTTTTGTTGCCATGCATTTGCAGTACCCCCAGGTGAACTCCGTCAAACACCTGGGTGCTTCTGACCCATCACATTGAAGTTATAATTCCCAACAACATTAACTTCCTCCATTGAGGCTTAACACTCTTGAGTAGGGTGTCGTCTTCCACAAGCTGCATGATTCTCACTCTATATTAAAGCTAAGGTCAGTTTCCTTATCTCTTTCTCCATGGCATCAAGTTGTACCTGTACAGATGTGTTAGCATCAACCTGGTGAACACTAGTTGATCTTCTTCTTTCAGCAATTTCATAGGGCCACTGATTTGCATCTTTAGATAACGCAGCTAGAATTGTGACTATCTCCTCTGGAGTCTTCTTCATCAACGGGCCTCCAGCTGCATTGCTCAATGTTCTGTGAGCGGCGGATGACAATCCATCCCAAAGGTCGTGGAGTTACAACCATAGTTCAATGCCGTTATGTTGACACTTTCACACTATCTCCTTAAGCCTCTCCCAGGCTTCAAACATAGTTTCAGTCTCGTTCCGACCAAAGTTATGAAATTCTGTTCAAAACTCGCCCGTCTTAGCTGATGGAAAATATTTATCAATAAATTTTCTAGTCATCTTATCCCATGTTCTAATCGATCCATTAGGCAAGCTTCGAAGCCAGTGCTTTGCATCACATTTGAGTGTGAAGGGGAACGCCTTTAAGTAAACTGCATCTTGTGACACACCATTGTATTGAAAGGTGTTAGTAATCTCCTCGAAGTCCGTTAGATGACTGTCTGGATCTTCGTTCATCTTTACTCTAAACACACAACTATTTTGAAGGGTTCGAAGCAACCCCTCCTTTAACTCATAATTATGAGCTGCAACTAGAGGTCGTCTCATACTTGATAAGCCTTGGTTGTAGACTGATCTAGCATAATTACCCAGTGATCTCCCAACACCGGGAGCTATATTTCCGAATTGGTCTGCACCTAAAGATAGATTCTGAGCAATTCTCCGAGCCCTCTCCTCTTCATAGACAAGTTGTGCATTTCTAAGAGGTGTCTCCTCAACATCTCGTGCATCTTTTTCTCTTTGCTGGGCTACCTCTTTTGCAGCCAATTCAACATTATCCTCATCTCCTGCCAGAACTTCCTTGGTTGAGGATTGCCCAACCTTCTGTGTATTCTCGGGGAGATTTATTTCCTTCCTCATCTATTGCAGTTGTTTCTCGATTTCTGGTTAATAAGAGGGCACTTCCTTCCCAGAAGATCGAGACATGCACCAATCTAACCTGTAGCCTACGCACAATCAAGTAACACCAAACGTAAAAAGAGAAAAATAAAATAAAAAGAAAAATTCTTGAATTAGCACTACAAACTATTTCAAACACTATTATCCCTGGCACCGACGCCAAAACTGACGAGCTCAAAACACACACTTAAATATGCTCGCTAGTCGAATATAGTATAATATAATATCGTATCCATAAGGATTGGAGTTAAACAATAGTTTCGTAGTTTAATGCTTGATTGCTATTCAAGATGATCGACATTTGAGATTTATGTGACTAAAATTAAAATTAACTAAGAATCTAACTTATTGACGAATGACACTCAAACAAAAGTAAATAAGGAAGATATCAATGGGAAAAAATAGGGATTGATTAAATAGGTGCAAGATAAATATCTGGGATTTAACTCTAGTTAATTCACTTCTAATGTTCCAGTTAGTCTCTCGAATTCACTCAATTAGTAGTTCAAAGTTTAATAGAAATGCCTCTCTCGATTAAGTTTCAACCTCATAATATGAACTAATTTAAACTCAGCGAAGATATGTAAGAATTCGTAATGGATTGGTCTTTAGGAGAACCTCTCTCGATTAACCTCCTAACTAAGGTTAAACAATAATTCAATTAGCCTCTTTCAATTACTAAGAATGCAACGATATCACAAGTTATGCCTCTCTCGATTACATGAACATGTGAATATAGATGCAACAATTAAATCATCCAAAACAATTTATACATAAAAACTAGAGTTATAATCACAAATAAGTTTTAGTTAAAGGAAAACATTCCTAAAGAGAACTACTCCATATATATAGAGTAATTCATCACAAATAAGTTTAAGTTAAAGGAGAAAACATACAACCATCCAAACTCTTGTCTTGAGTGAAGATTGAATGATGAAATCCTTGTGCTCTTGCTTATCCCGCTTCTCCTTACCCCCTCAGGTCTAAAGTATGTCAAAAGTCAAAAACAATACAATTTTTCCATGAATATATACCACGTAGGGTTGGGCCCAAATGAACACACCTTCTCCTACTCAAAATAGGACTCTTTCTAGAGTTGGACGTATAGGACTCTTTCTGGTGTTGGACGTGCGCGACCGCGCACCTGGGATTGTGCTAGCGCATATGGCTGCGCACTTTGTGTAGTGTTTTGCCTCCCATGCGCGCCTAGTGCGCGGTCGCGTACCTGGGTGACGTCCAGCTCGATTCTTCGTTTCTCTTTTTGAATGCACTATTGTCCGTTGATCCCCAAACTCGATTCCAACTTAATTCTTGGGCTTTTACTCAGACTTCAAAGCACCAAAACATCACGAATTCATCCTATAATAGCTACATAGCTCAGAATCACTCCTACAAGGCATTAAACGTATAATTAAATCCAAACACTAGCGATTAAGGCTCAAAATCATCTAAAGTGCTGTAAATTAGAGTGAGACAAGAAACTAAAGCACACAATTATAGCCTACCATCAATGATCGCGGCCATTTACCCGCGATCGCGATGAACAAACTTCCATTTAACCCTTCCCAACTCTTCACTGATAGCCTATAGTCTATTAGCCATATCCTTTTGTACAAAAATTCAAATGACAAATGGTTTTATTTTCTGAAAACTAGACACAAAGGCTACTACTTTTATTTTTGAATCATCTCCAAATTCCTTATAGATTACAAGTTACAAGCTTCCAAAGTTGGGTTCGTGCAACAGAGATTTTCTTCTATGTGATCGCGTGAAGGCTTCCACGATTGTGATTCAAAACTCCATTTTTCCTATTTTTCGCTTCGCTATCGCGACCAAATCTCCGCTATCGCAATGTACACCCCTGTAGCTAAAAACCAGCAACTACAAATGGCTAAGAAATGGTCTGAAACCACCCCAAAACTCACCTGAGCCCTCGGGGATCCACGCCAAACATCCACACAAGTCTAGAAACATCATGCGAACATGCTCGCGCGATCAAATCACCAAAATAACACCCGAAACAATGAATCATATATTAACGCGCGTGAAGGGAGAACTCAAGAACTTCTAGAATTACAACCAAGCATCTGAATGCTATCAAACCAACTCCGAACGACCCCGAACTTTGCAGGCAACTTCCAAATCATAACGCAGACCTACTCGATATTTCAAATCGTACTTAACAACATCAAAATCACAAAACGCACCTCAAATCGACTTAATGAAGTTAATGAATTTTCAAAATTCAAAACTAACGGCGAACAAGCCTAAACACCTCAGATTGATCTCAAATTTGGCACACAAGTAATAAATGCAATAACGGACCTACTATAACTTCCGAAATCAAAATCTGGCCCCGATATCAATAAAGTCAAACATCGGTCAAACCTATGAGTATATCCAAACCGTCAAATTTCCAATGTTTGCTAATTAGTGCCGAAACCTTCTAGAATTATCCAAATGTAAATTCGGGCCTACACCCGAGTCCAAAATCATCATCCGAACCTAACGGAATCATGAAAACTCCGATCTGAGGTCGAATACTAAAAAGTCAAACTTTGTCAACTCTTTCAACTTATATGTTCAACAATGAAATTCATTCTTCCAAACAAGTTTTGAAACACCTGAAAACCAACACCGACAATTCACACAAGTCATAATACGTCATAGAGAGCTACTTGTGCCCCCAAACTACCGAGCAAAGTGCAATTGCCAAAAACGATCGGTCGGGTCGTTACATTCTCCCCCACATAAACATCCCCCACATAAACATACGTTCGTCCTCGAAAGTGCTAACAGTCATTCCGAAACCATCAAATTACCGAGTAACCTTACCATGCACATACCCGGGGGTGATCCCACGTCACCCTAATCCATATAAGCCTGACGACACAACCTAGTTGATGATCTTCAACTCAACTTGAGCCCAGAAACCTTAGAATCCAATTTTTCAACACCCAGAATTTCCTATAAGACCCGAATCTCGCATGTATGCATTGTATAATTCTGAACAAACTGCACTAAGCCATAACCATTACCCAAGACACAACCACATAACTCGTATACCCATAGCAATGATTTCTAATCACCGTAGCTACTCGATAACCAACCCAATACTAACAAACTTCATATTAAATGAAATCTCGTTCAATACCTTAGTACACTGTCGATGATAAAAGAAACACGCATAAACTCATAATCACTCATCAAATCAACAAGTCATGGATCCCTCTATTGTCCGACAAGAACCGTAGTCTAAATTCTAAGTTCACCTCCGATATTATCATCCATACATACTGCAATCAAATCCGATAGTATCTATTCTAGGTCCAATGACCTTATCTCATCAAACAAAACCTTTTTATTAATATGCAACACCAATACAACCTAGATCCACAAATCGTGCAATCCGTGCACCAATACGCAATAACTCAATGCACCCAAAAATGAAAAATGACTCTAATGTAAAAACCGCCCCGCAAGCTCAACAAATACCACTACAACCGTAATGCTCTGAGCCCATCATACATAGTAGAACCAAGACACATGAATCAATCACAAAGGATAATATCTCAATATAACTCCGCTACAATGCGTGACCCCATCCTAACACTGGTCAATACCTTAAGACACAATGCTCAAAATCAACAAACATGCGCAATTTGACATCAAGTACCCAAGGTGCATGACCATAGTAATGTAGAAGAAAATAACACAATATACCACAACCGAAAAAGTCCATAACCAAGGCGTAATTAACCATTCCACATCCCAATAACCACTTCGCTCAAATCCCAAAACAGAACCGCACCATGTGTGCGTATAACCAATAAATCAAAGCCCCTCATGTCATAGAAGAGTAACTCATAGAACATATCAGATACAAATAAGATCAGTTGTAACCGAATGGCACATCCCTCAACTATAGCAGTATGAAGTCAACCAATCCGACCCGATGTAGAATACACATCCTCATTAGGCCTACCAATGAGCCCCCAAATCAACTTTGGTCGTCCCCAATTAGATAAATAGGCTTCCGAATGTCCATCATAACTAATCATAGTACCTACTACCATATAGCTAACTTTGGCTACACCTTCACAGTCCGCAACCCCGAAATATTTTATTTCCGAGAACTCCCAGTCTCCAAATCCATAGAACACATGAATCACCATAGCAGATCCAAACTCCACCACGCGAACGATTAACACATATCTCACACATAATCATCCCCACAAGAGATATTTCTATAATTCTTCCGTGCCATATAGCAAAATTTGAACATCAACAGTCGAGTACCAAAATACCAAGGAAGCATCCGTAAGTCAACACATAGTGTGCCTTCTATAGTGCCCACCCTTCTCAGGAATTACCAAGTAGTTATAACATTCATCTAAATATCTGAAACTGTCCATGATGTCCAAAATCCATAACCTTCCCTCCAAATATGAATCGTGACCTTGCACATGCAAATCTAAATCCCACACAACATACCGCATCTATCATACCATCATATGAAAAGTATGAGAATCTCATAATCAATTCTAAGTCATACACGATCAGTCAGAACCCTTCTATTTGATCTCATCCATGAGAAAATCACAATACATAACATGTTCTTCACACTAGTAGGAAATATACAACTCGAACTGTGGTAGAAACCGTTAAGAACTCTTTGGAATATATTTGCACATAACCAAGCTACGCAAGTTGCCAAAACCTAAGAGCATTGCCACGAAACATTTATAGAGGCTCACCACATCATAAGTACCCAAAGAATCAGTCATATCCATTACCGTGATGATCCAAGCTATTACCAAGTTATCCTATTTCTCAAAGTTCCTTCCGAATTACCCTAAATTGGACACTTCCCTTGCTATAACATGATGATCCTTAACCAAAACTCACCCCACGAGATCCTAGCATAAAACCACACTGCCCTAAGGCCTATAAGCCGTTGTATTCCCTCTTAAGCACCCCAAAAATACCACAACCGAGACACCCACTCTGAAAAGACCTTCTGTGAATCTAAAGTCATTTCCTTCATCTTTCTACTACTGAAATGTAAAACCCATAATGATATAGAAATACCACAAGTCCTGATACCATGCGATGCAAATATCAGATTTTAGCCATATACAAATCCGAAAAGATTCACAATAGCTACATAAAAATCTTGAATCCATTAGAACTTTCTAGAGAGTCATCCACTATTCTCAAATTTCAATTGCACCGTCCAAACAGGACAAACTGCCTATGCTCAATTAGCATAATAACACCCCAAAGAAAAAATCCCGCCTTAACGCAACTGAGCAAATTCATACACTGTGCACACTACATCCGTCACGAATAACAACTCAACTCATTCCATGATTTCTATATACCCATAAAGTGTAACATAACCCATATCCAGAAATTTCTTTACTCGAGTCATCCTCGCTCTCCACCTCTTCTAGTCATATCTAATTCAAAAGTATGCCTCAAACCAAAACCAGTACAACACATAACCATGCAATCAAATCAGTGATAGCAGACTCCCCCACTTGGCTTAAAGCCATAGATCAAAACACTAGATAACTCAAAATACCCATACTCTATTACTACTATAATATCGCAGGGAAATTCAACTAAATCCTTTATAAGCTCACATAACACAAACCATATAGTACCTTAAATCATCTACTAAGCTCACGTATATCCACGCGACGGTCAGGTCGACTTTCTCAACAAAATTCAAATTCAAATCTCAACATATATACCCCGTTGGTAGAAAAGAAACTCTCCACACAACATTATAAGGATCGCACCTCCGTAGATTACTCTGCAGGAGATAACCCAACTACTTGGCCTCAAATTGGCAGCTTGCTATACCCATTCATTGTAAGGCCCCGTACAATTTTGCCAACGAATCCTAGTTTTGTGGTGCCGAGGTTGGGTAATGAGTATAGATGTAGTAGTTATATGCCTTTATTGATCCCGATTCCACTTTGTTATATGTCATTCCTTATGTTGCTATGGAAATTGGGATAGAATTGGAACAACTTTATGAGCCATTCTCTGTATCTACTCTTTGAACAAGACAAATCATTTGTGAAGCCTCTTTGTCACAAATTCTCTTATTTACAACCTCTCGTGGGATTGAGCTCTATAATTATGTCCTTGAATTGAGTTATAACCCTAGGCTAATACTTCCCACTTTCTTCCCTAAATTCTCAACAAGGGATTATACCTGATGAATTTCTTATAGAACCTTTGATTCAAATAGATAACATCTGCTTACTTGTGCTTATGCGTACACCATCACAATGTTTACCTACGTGGTGTCAAATCTAATTTGAGATATCCTAGTGTTGAGATCTTTCTTGAGCCTCTCTCTCCCTCTCATATGTATGTGGCTCATAGGATTTAAGGAATCACTTTACTCCCTTTGTTAACTTTGTCGTAGACCCTTTTCACTGTCTAGTATCAAAAGAGCATATTTCAGCACCTATTATATATGTACATGTCAATTGAAATGGTCACTTGTTTGCATCAAGTCTCTATGAAATTTGAGATCCTCACACATCCGTCATAGGAAGATCTTGTGTTTTCCCATCTTAATATAACTTTCTTGTCCACTTAGGACATTACGCAATAAGTAGCTCACTTTGTTCCTAGTATTGTAGTTGCCCATGACGTGGCCTTAATTACAGTTTGGGAGTTAATACAGCAGAAACATGTCCAGCTCATAACAAATGTTCATTTTCTCTTTACACCTCTACAACATGTATTAATTGTATTCCTTAGTTAGTGAATTCATTGTGCTGGTTTCTTGACATTTGTTGGATAACAATGAGAGATCGCATCCTTCAATATGTTGTTGAAACACTTCCTTTTTCATAAGGGTCCTTAATAGGATCTCCGTCAAGACCAAGGGCACCTTTCTCCCCGGAGCATCATATCACCCATTAGAACCTTTCTAACCAATGATATCATCATGATGATTAACCATGTCAGCGCTATTGGCAGTAACCTTCATGTCTCTTAGGATATAATTTCCTGAAATGACCTTCTCGGTACATTGATAGATTCTTGAATAATTCCAGGCCAATATCGAACCTCATTGTTCTTGTTTGTAGTAAATCTATCGAGAGTTGTAGGTTCAAGCATGTCCAAGAAGAAGCATTATTCCAAAATCAAACATATTGGGTAGGAAATCTATTGTCATATTCATTCTAGCACATCGTAGTATAATTGTTGAAAGTCTCCAAAGGTTTAATTTGGGTGTTCGGCGTAGAGATTTAGAGTGGAAGGAAGTGAACGGGTGATTTTCAAGATTTTCATCATGAAGATATTATATGCATTGTTAATAAAGGTAAAGTAAGTGTAGTACACATTGGGCCTTATGGAAGCTTGAAAGAAATAGGCCAAGCTATGAGTGTGTCGTGTCCCCTATCGTTATTCTCCATACACCCGGTGTTTCTTATGTCTATGCCTGAAAGGGTAGTTAGGAGTCATTTGTCTATCATTCTGGTGGAAGCTATGGAAGGTAAAGTTAATGGGTAATTGGCGTAGGAGAGGTACCTAATTGTCATCCTTGTTAGATAAGTCCGGAAGGTGAGATTGCCTCCATCAAAGTGTTGTGGCCAAATCTGTGAGTCGAGGAGATCACCTCGAAGGCCGAGAGTGTTGTGAAAAGGGAATATTCTCACTCGTTTGTAGAGCCAAATGGTTATGGTTCAAAAGGTACTTTTTATGTGTTATCATTTAAATGTGTACAATTTATGTCAAGACACCACTTCTGTCAATGTAATGCTCTTGATATTGAGGTCGGTGTTATTAAAATATATGGTGATACTTTGCTGAGTTGTAGATGTGTTGTTAGGAGTTATTTTGGTGGTTATCTGACAGGTGGGTAGGCCCAATTACAGGAGAGACTCTGCCAAAATTTCTGAAAACATTTGGGAGTTAGTCAAATTTTGGGGTTTGTGATATGTGAAAGGAGAAATGAATTATGTCGGGTGTTCTGAGCAGACTCTACTCCTCATTTAAGGAAGAATGATCCTAAGTGGGGAAGGATGTAAGGCCCCGTAAAATTTTGCCAAGGAATCTTAGTTTTGTGGTGGCGAAGTCGGGTAATGAGTACGGATGTAGTAGTTAATCTTCGCAGCGAGCTTGCTCGCCGCGGTATAGACTTTTTGGGTTGAAGAATGCATCGAGGTGTTAGATGTATATTTTTGGAAGAAAAAGGCAATTATTCCGTCTATTTCGCGACCACAGAACCGTTTTGTGGGCCGCACAATCATCGCGGAGTTGAGCAAAAAATTGTTAAATTTCGAAGGCCATTTTGCGGTCCATTGTGCGATTGCATATCCATTTCGCGGTCCGCATTTTCTATCGCAGATTTGGAACGAAGAATTGTGGTTGGGTAATTATGCGGTCCATTCTGCGGCCACATAAGTGGTCTGCGAACCGCAGACTGGTCGCATACCTGTCCAGACCATTCTAGTTGTTGGGCATTAGTTTGGCAGACTGCATATCTGTTTGCGGTCCATTCTGCCATCGCAGACCTGAGTTCGGAGGGTCCATTTTCTTATTTTTATAACCCGATCCTATTTTTATAAATAAAGAGGGAGGAAACCTAACACTCTAATCGTCCAATCTTGCACCAACCTTCAAGAATCAAGGAAATCAATCACTAGATTATCATCTATCCGGGTAAGTCCTACTTCTAAGCTTTCATGCAAGAGGTTATGAGTTCTAGTATATTGTAGGGGTTGGAAATAGGCCATGCATGTGAGCATAGGTTGTAGTATGTGGGATTAATGAACCATTTTGGTTAGTTTCTTGTTGAAATTGGTTAGGGGGGAAGGGATTACCATTGTAGACATTTGTAGTCTATTTTGCATACTAGGTTTTTGACAAAATTCCTAAGAGAGTTACACCATGTGAATTCTTCAAATTACTATATGATGTTTGCTATCTTCCGATAGATTGTTATTGCTAGAAGTGTTGGGACATTGTAGTAACTTGAGGAAAGCTCAAACAAGGTATGTTGGCTAAACTTCTCTTTTAGAATTGGACCCCCACAATGGACTTGTAAATCTCGTGTTGCTCATTATAAATTGATTATTCTAAATAAATATTGTGTCAAAAAATATATGCGTTCAATTTGTATTCCAAACTTTCTTGTATGTTGAGTTGCTATTTGAGAAGGTGCTTAAGCATGGGCTGTGTGTTAATATGTTATGATCTGAAAACGTGATTCTAATGAAAACTAGCATGTCGAATTGTGTAAGAAATCAGATGTGCCTAAGACCCTTAATTTGCTTAGTTACCCAAATGTGTATTAAAGGTCTTGAGTAAAAATGCCTTGTTGTTGATAATCTATAAGGATGCTTGAAAGTGAAAGGAAGGGGGTTGGAGATAGAAAGTGTGGCCACCGTGCCAATAATGAGAGTTATACTTATGCCCAAATGTGGCTGTTTTAACTAATGCTATACTTTTAAGTATTTCCAATGGTTCTTTAGCTCTTATATATATTCATGAGTTGAAATTGTATATTTCGCCTTATGGAAAAAAGTATTTCAAGATTAAATGATGTATTACTCGTTTATGATTTTAATTTTTGCTTCGATTGCCAACCATTTTATTTCATTTCTTGAAAAGAAATCCATTGTATTTAAAGTCTTCATTACTAATGAACTTAAAGCTGTGATTTTTAGAATATTCTATATGTTGATATTTATGTCGATGATCCTTGAAAGTAAAAAAAAATGAAAGTGTGGAATATAAGATATGTCCACCGTGCCTTGGGATGAGGAATCATAATTATGGCCAAGAGAGCCAATGAAATTATAATGATATTGTGAATGGTTGAATTTACTAACGAGGTTATAAATAGTGTGAAAGGTAATGAGGTGAATAAAAAATATATTTGTGCTTTTATTTACCTTGTGTTAAAATCAAAAATGTATTTGGGAGTATCATTAGCAAACCAGGAAGGGTGGGTCATAAGGCCCATACCCGAAACTACACGTGCCAGTATAGGGGCAGATTGTGATTATTTCCCTTGTTTGGTATGAGATTGAGATATTGATGTGATTGTGGTTATTCACCTTAATTAGGATGAGGTTTATATTAGCTAGAATTGGAAATTCAACCCACACGGCATATGTGAGAAGGCGGCCTAGCCGATCGGGTGGAGATCGGACGCCATGTTGCGCACATATTGGTACTACTCTTGGTAACACCTTTCTTTCGCACCACATGTCAAACCACATTGTTCATGGGGATATGTCCTAGCCGATCGAGTGTGATCGAATTCCATGCTAAAAACATGGTGGTATATCAGTACTAATGATCTCCCAACCCAAAATATATATTATTTCGTATTTTGAAAATTGTTATGTCTTAATTGGGTATTTGGATATTGTTGATTGTGACTTAATATTTATATGGTTTTCCCTTTCTTATATTGGCATTCTATTTTGAAAGTGGACATTTAGCTTTACATACTAGTACTATTCCATATATACTAACGTCTCTTTTGCCGGGGGCGCTGCATCTTCAATGGATGCAGGTGGTTTGTCAGCGGACATCTTTTATCCCCGTTAGTAGTTACTCTCTATTCAGCAGATTTTGGTGAGCCCTACTCCATTCCGGGCTTCATGTCATTTGACTTTATACCTTATTTTTGGAGGTATAGCCGGGGCCTTGCCGCTGGAACCTCCATACTACTCTTCTGTTGTACTTAGAGGCTCTGTAGACAGGTTGTGGGTGGTGTTTGATGTTGGGAATTAAACTGATATGTGTTGGTATATGTGCAAACATGTTTTTCATCATATCTATAAACTTGTAATATTTTGGAAATTATAAATGACTATCCTTTAAGTAATGGCAACAAAAATGTGGAATACTTGACTTTGCTCATGTCTATCACTCGTATTGACGCTCATATTGTTAATGGGCATGGCAGGGTAGAGGCATCTAACATGCTTGATCGATCGAGGTATTTTGGTTGAGCACTGGTCATGCTCCCCGAGGTCGGGGCATGACATTCGCAACCACGATTACTACGCCATCACTAAATCTTCCTGTCTCTGAACTCACAATAAGACATGAAAATCTACTTCGTTCCACAATTAAACAACATGAAAAATCTTTCAACACACTCATAACTCGAGACTATATGTCACATCAAGACAATAATCTAGCACCCAATAGTCCTTTTTTTTACATCTCAAGCAAACTAGTCCCGTCACAATCAAACCATCAAAACACATCGTGTAGTCACATCATACTCATCATATAGCCATTCAACCACTCAGCGAGCCACACATTCTACAAATAGGGATAGTACCGGACTTATAAGTCGAAAAGCACGTGCTCAAACAACTAAAATCCCCGTGCTCAAGCTACAGTCAAAACCCGGCTTAAGTCCTCAAGCCTGTCCCATCATCAGCAAACAAAAATCGCATCTCGTACTTCACCCAAGGATTCATAAGACGTCGATGTACATGTGATACTGAGCGCTCTCATGCACACACATATGCGTGGATGGGATTCAAAGAGTTACGCTTCAAGCTGAATCCATGTTGCACGATAAGGAAAGAAAGATGGGATGTTTATCCTAAATACCTTGTAGCCTCTCGAAGATAGGTATCGACGTCATCCCACCGATACGCAAGACTCTGCTAGATACTTGCTCATGACTCGTAGAACCTATGAGCTTGGAGCTATGATACAAACTTGTCACGATCCAAAATCCAACTAGCCGTAATGGAACCTAACCCAACGCGCTAGGTAAGCCAGTTAACAGAAAACCAATTCAAATGAGATTATATTAAGAGGAGAAAAGATAATATAATTGCTTTTATACAAGTATTTTTCAAGGACTGGTAGTACAAATCATGAGCGTCTAAGATTTAAATTTTTTTACAAAACCGAATTGAAATAATTACAACATCTGTTCGAAATGTAAATGAACATAATTCGAATCTAATGCTACCAAGGACAAGTAATAGCCATAACCGAAATGCATGTACATGTTCAGATCCAGCTCCTTCTTCACACAGTAACATTAGCATCCAACATCTGCACGCAAGGTGCAGAAGTATAGTATGAGTAAAACCGACCTCATGTACTCAATAAGTAACAGACCTAACCTTACGTTGAAAGTAGTGACGAGCTGGGACAAGGGTCAGAGTCAAACTCCAATAACCAACAAAAGTTCATAACAATATAATAAGGATGGTACAAGAAATAACTCATCTCGTTCACAGTTAGGAAAAATAGGCATGCTTTTCAAGTAAAACAGTAGATCCCAGAAGTTTCACCGAAACCCTCAAACATATATAGGTAAGTTTGAAAATTGTGATCATTTCATCTTTAATTAGCATGAGAAAAATACATCTCTATGCCTGCATGTCAATATACAGGTGAAATTATGAATGTCACCAAAAACCAGGTAGCAGAAGGAAATGCATCTCTTTGCATGTATTTCAAGTACGCATGTCAAATGCTATGCATCTTAGCGATGAACTCATATACTCACACTCTCAGAGTACTCAATCACTCAGTACTTTACGGGGCAGGTCCAGCCCTGGAAAGATCTATCCCTCAATATAAATAACATTTGATAGTCACTCACTCAGTACTGTATAGGGCCAATCCAGCCCAGGGAGCTCCATCCCAAATATGAATATATAGGGCAACTCCATGCCCAAGGAACTCCATCCCAAATGTGAATATATAGGGAAACTCCATGCCTAGGGAACTCCATCCCAAATGGGAATATATAGGGCAACTTCATGCCTAGAGAACTCCATCCCAAATATAATATCCATTGCGCTCACTGTGGGTGTGCATATTCCGGAGGGATCTTTCAGCCAAGCGCTATAATAAGCCAGATCCAGGCATAAATAAATAAAAACATGATGTGGTGTGCAGCCCGATCCCTTAATTATCACTCACAATAATGCCCTCGTCCTCACTCAGTCAATAATCTCTCCAGTCTATTGGGTTACAATGCTCATGCTAAGCAGCCCTAATAAATGATACAAGATGTGATAATATACGATAACAGAGACTAAGATATAATATGTAAAGATGTATGAGACTGAGTACATAACTTAAATTAATCAAATAACTTAATAGCAAAGAACGACCACTACGGGTCCCAATAATACCAGCATATAGCCTAAACACGATTTCTAGCATCAATTACAGCTCAGGTGCTATAACATATAGAATATAGTAAATTTATTCAGAGCAGATAGCTACACAGTTCCATGGAATCGACTAAATCACAATTCACATAGTTCACGCCCACACGCCCGTTACCTAGCATTCCCGTCACCTCAACATCCATCATATAATATGTAATTCGGGGCTTCATACCCTCAACACCATGTTTAGAAGTGTTACTTACCCCGAACAAAAAGTATCTAATACCGAGTAAGCCAAACGATGCTCCAAAAATTCCATCCTGCGCATACCTACCTCCGAACGGCTCGAAACTAGCCAAAAGCAACTCAATAACATCAAATAATGCCTAATGAAACAATTCCAATTGATAAAGGTCAAATCTTTACTCAAAAGCCCAAAATCAACTAAAAGGTCAAACCCAGACCCGCACATAAAAACCCGATACAACTCACAAAATCCGACAACCCATTCAAATTTGAGTCCAACCATACTAGTTTCATCCAAATCCGACTCCGAATCGATGTTCAACACTCGAAAATTCACTCTATGAAACTTTAGACTAAAACTCCCAATTTTTCTCTTGAAATCCTCAATCAAATGCCAAAAAGGAAGATAGATTTTTATACATTGTTCCAGGGGTACCCTTCATGATCGCGATCACAAACCTCGTGATCGCGAGTGGAACAATTGTGCAAGACAATTTTTACCCTATGCGATCACGGCCATTTCCCCGCGATCGCGATGAACAAACATCCATTTAACCCTTCCTAACTCTTCTCAGACATCCTGTAGTTTATTAGTAAAAACCTTTTGTACAAAAATTCAAATGACAAATGGTTTGAGTTTCTGAAAACTAGACACAAAGGACTACAACTTTCAGTTTTAAATCATCTCCAAATTCCTTATTGATTGCAATCGCGTCAGTGCAGCAGAGATTTTCTTCTATGCAATCGCGTGAAGGCTTGCGCGATCGCGATTCACAACTCCATTTTTCCTATTTTTCTCTTCGCTATCGCTACCAAATCCCTGGTATCGCAATATACACCCTTATAGCCAAAATATAGCAACTACAAATGGTCTGAAACCACCCTGAACCTCACTCGAGCCCTCGGGGCTCCACGCCAAACATCCACACAAGTCTAGAAACATCATGCAAACTTGCTCGCAGGATCAAATCACAAAATAACACCTGAAACCATGAATCGGACATCAACACACATGAAATTTGAAGAGGGAACTCAAGAACTTCGAGAATTACAACCAAGCGTCTAAATGCTATCAAACCAACTCCGAACGACCTCAAATTGTGCAAGCAAGTTCCAAATCATAAGGCAGACCTACTCGATGTTTCAAATCTCACTTAACAACATCAAAATCACAAATCTCACCTCAAATCGACTTAATGAAGTTAATGAACTTTCAAAATTCAAAACTAATGGCGAACAAGCCTAAACACCTCGGATTGATTTCAAATTCGGCACACAAGTCATAAATGACATAAGGGGCCTACTATAACTTCCGAAATCAAAATTCGGCCTCGATATCAATAAAGTCAAACATATGAATATATCCAAACCTTCAAATTTCCAACATTTGCCAATTAGTGCCGAAACCGTCTAGAATTATCCAAATGTAAATTAGGGCCTACACCCGAGTCCAAAATCACCATCAAAACCAAACAAGTTCTGAAACACCTGAAAACCAACTCCGGCAATTCACACAAGTCATAATACGTCATACAGAGCTACTTATATCTCCAAACTACCGAGCAAAGTGCATTTGCTAACAATGTCTGGTTGGGTCGTTACAAAACTAAACTATCACACCCCAACCTCGGCGGGAGGGGGGAGGGGTACGTCCAGGACTATCGAAGGCCCATGCGAAGACATCCATGATTAGACCTTGCAACAAAAACAATCTAGGCCAATAAGGCATCCAAATAAATATACAAACGAACTCCACTGACTGTGGGAGAAACTTAGCATCAGATATATATATAATACCCCCCACACACACACATAAAACTGTTTGTCAATCTGCATCTGTGGGCATGAACAAAGTACCCAAAAGAAGGCGTCAGTACGAAAAATGTACTGAGTATGTAAATCTTATAATATACTTGTAAACCAAAAACATAACATGGAAGATACGAGTATACAACATCACCCTGATTACCGAAGGCAAACCACCAAGGAACGTACACTGTGGTAATGTCAAATCATAAATGCAAGTAAATATTTATAAAAATAATAAAGTCACTCTTCAGGAACATATCATCTGGTATCAGGTGATATTCAGCCTCTCTTTGGGGCATATCACATCAACACCGTATCCGGCCACACATGGGCTCGATAACACCTCATAACTTATAATCTTGTACCCGACCACACATGGGCTCGGTAATTACTTGTATAACATTATTTTGTACCATGCCACGTATGGGCTCGACATTATCTAACATCACGTCGTTCCATACTTGGCCACGCATGGTCTCATCAGCATCTCATGTTACGTAATTCCATACCTGACATCAGATTGGCTTTGTAATATTTCATATTTAGTCATTCCGTACCCGGCCTCACATGGGCTCAATGATATCTCATGTTATATCCTTTCGTACCCGGCCTCACATGGGCTTGGTAATTAATAATACATGTAGATACATATACATAAATTCAACACACGTTTAACTTATTTAGACTTATGATATTCGGCTTAAAGTATGTATATTTATATGTATATTGCCTCACATTATGCTCATGTTTCGTAAATTTCGGATGTATACTGTAATGATTTGTGCTAATTTATAGTATTTTTATGTGTAGGAATCATCCGGATGCAATTTGGGGCTAAGGTGCGTGAATTGAAGTAAAAAGGGGAAGAAACGAGAAAAAGTCACAAAGTAGCGCCATAGGTAAGGTGGGGCGCTACCTGTGGCGCATATTCCAGACCCTCAAAATTTCCAGTGCCCCATGCTATCCTAGGTGCTAGTGACTGAAACTTGTCCTATTTTGCCCATGATTTGGTTATTTCGACCTCAAGATGCCCCAACTGGTATAAAAGCAAACCTAAACCTATATTGGAGGGGGAGACGTGTTGGTACCAAGTGACACATGTTTGACCCTTCGAGCATGACTTAATTATATTTTTTTATTCATTACTACTACTATTATTTCCTAAACACAAAAACAAACTCAGCCCCTTAAGAAGGCTGTCACGCCATCCATCGTTTGGAAGAGTCACCCGGTTCAACACAAAAAATACCTTTGGAAAGAACCGTGCATTAAGAAAACCAAAGGCTTATTATATACTAAACTATAAAAAGAAGATACTAAATCAAGATGAAGCTACTAATTCAAAAAGAAAACAAACATAAAGAAGCTACAAAGCAAAAACTATTAAAAGCCTAACGAATATACACTATAGGGGAGAATGAGAAGACATATACATAATGAGAGAAGAAGAGAGAATATATACAGAATAAGAAAAGAGAAGAAAAAATAATTTCAAGTTATTACAAACCAATTGTCTCGGAATTATAAAAAAAGATCAAATAAACTCCCCCCCACCCCCGAATAACAATAAGCATTATCCCCAATCCTTAACAAAATAAGAGTAAAGGAAAGGAAAGATTGAATAATACTCCCTATGGCTCCTTGGACATCTCTGTGTCCCCAGCAATGTCACCATCCTAAGTCTCTTCTAACTGGATCCCATCATCCTCAACTCTGGGAGTGACTGGGTTAGTGAACATCTAACGCACTGCCTCGGCAGTGTTGGCAGCAGAGTCTGACTCCTCAGACTAGCCAGCTGGTGCCACTGATGTTGTTGGTGCTGTAGGATCTAGGCCAGGGTGGTGTGGGTCAATCAGCATGTCAAATGGAATATCTCTGGTTGCAGCATGCTTGGTAACAGTCTCCGGAGCTTATCCACTGACTTCTTGGAGGCCTGGGACTTTCTCATCTTCTTTACTTCATTGACCAGCTCTTCGATCACTAACCCATGATGCATCAATGTAGCCATGATTGTGTTCTGGTTCTCCAGGGGCTTCTTTAGAGCTTCTTCGACTGATGGGAGCATCTCAGGTGCTGAAATAGAAGATTGCACTGCAATAGTATTGGATAAGTCAGACAGCTTTGTAGTGGCTATCTGCATCAAGTGATTGAGGCTCGCCAATGTGTGGGAAACTCGCAGCGCAGAAAATGGAGCAGTTGGCATGGGCACCGGCTTCAAAGCCGAGGTAAAACCTGTGGCATGAACTGCTGTGGGAACTGAGGGTGGTGGTAGAGGCATGGCTGCAGAACTAGATGAAGGCTCGACTATTGTGGATGGAATATCAACTGCCTCTACAACTACCACCAATGGCTCATCAGACTGGCATGTAGTGGTAGACGGCTGACCCTTGTTCTTAGGGTTGTGTGTATCCATTAGTGAGTACCATGAGAAGGGCTTCTTCGGCCGCACCTTTGTGTCAAAATCCCTCGGCTCTACCCTCGCATTTGTGAGATACTCTGTAATAGTGTTGGGATACAGGTAGAATGTGTCAGCTTGCCCAGCAATAACAGATATGTTAGCCGACATCACGGAACCCACATTGATAGGGTCCCCGGCCATGATGGAAGCAACTAGAACAACTCGAGGGATCGGAAGATATGTCTCGGTCGGACACAGGTCTAGTCTGCTGCATACAAAGTTTTCCACTCATTTGCCTCAAAGTTCAGCGTAGTCCTGTGAATAGAAACCCCTACTGTGATCCATGGTGGTGGTGGCCCAAGAGCTTCTAAAATCTCTGCTAGCCAATGATGAGCTACATCCCCAAGTGCACATTTCTCTAAGCACTCTGTGGGTTCGACATCATCAAATCCCAAGTATGTGTTTAAATGTGTGCTGATCAAATCGCACCTTGCGATTCCTCACTTTAGTTACCTTTGTTCCT
This sequence comes from Nicotiana otophora, assembly GCA_000715115.1. Taxonomy (NCBI): domain Eukaryota; kingdom Viridiplantae; phylum Streptophyta; class Magnoliopsida; order Solanales; family Solanaceae; genus Nicotiana; species Nicotiana otophora. The sequence goes on from AWOL01S0173369.1 coordinate 41,008, forward strand.
TTCTTGATATGAGCCATATTGGCATAGAATATTCGGACAACGTACTCCTTCGCATCCACCACGCTTTGGGTAAACCACATCCACTCTTTGCGTTCCCGAAACGGCCTCAAAACTGCAGGGTTATACTTTTCTAAATCTTTCAACTAAAAATGTCACTCCAGAGTGAGAGACCTCACTGGCCACCAATCACGGAAGCTGGAGAAAGTAGCCAAACTGAAAAACTGGTCCTCCCCCTCTACCATCATCAGGGATGTCCTAAAATGATGTCTCTAGTGCCTGGGGACAGATGTAGTAAAAGGCTCAGAAGCCTGACTGGCACTCTACGAACCCTTGAAAGTGCTGTGTGATGTGGATGACTCGTCCCTGAGCTGATACCTCTCCGGCGGCCTTGACTGGACAGTCGGTTGCTCATGTACAGAAGCTGAGTTGCCCTCTGATGCTTCCCTAGATTGGTTATAAGAACTGGTCTCGGAAAGGTCTGCACTTATCCCTCTGCCAGCTGCTGTTTTCTCCCTGATTTCATGCTGTTGGGAACCAGGAAAGGTTCTCTTCCCTCATCCCCGAGAAGGGTCACCCCTCTCTTTTCAAATGTTTCCTCTGCCTCTAGATCAAACCATTTTCTATACCAAGCAAAGGCGATTGTTAGATGCAATTCTAGTTCAGACATATAATGAATGTAAGGACACAACAGAAGATACAATGAGGAACACAGTTGAAACATGTTTGCAGGGTAGGGATTTGCGGTCCGCATTGTTTCATTGCGGCAGCAGAATGGGACTTGCGAACCGCATAATTCTCATTTGCGGTCGCATAATTGGATTGCGGTCCACACATTTCTGATTGCGGTCCACACATTTCTCATTGCGTCCGCAACCTATTTTCTGCGGTCTGCACAAATTGTTTTGCGGCCGCACATGAATCACCAATTTGACAATTCTCTTATCACAGGAAATAGGCTGTTCTGTGGCCACAATGGTATTTCTGCGGTCCGCACAAATTTCTTACGGCCGCAGAACCATTCCTTACTAAAGTACCCTATTTCTAACAATGATGAACACGTAGTACGTTTGCCTAGGGCTTGCAAGGTTTGCACAATTTTGACAGGGAAACAACATATAAGCATGAAAATATATTGACCCATTCCCCCTAGAGCATTTTCCAGGCTACCCACTACAGAATTAGCCCATATGGTTGTTTAATTAGAATCAACAGACAATAGGTCTATGTTTTTACTAAAACTCTAAAAAGTTTAAAAAATTAACAAGATTATGAAGCATAACAGATATGAATGAGTGCAAGATATGAGTGATCAATAGTTGCTAGGCATGTAGGCAAAAAATTTAAGATGCAACTTTAACTTTGTGCAAGGTGTGAGCTCAGAGAGGGAAAAAGGGAACAGTGCCCTAGCAGCGTCTCTATTTATTATGTTCGATGTTTTCCAAGGGAAAGGGGAAGGGGAAGTGAGTGCGGCTGCAAAATTCCAATTTCGGTACGCACTATGTTACTTGGGGGCTCAATTGCCCTCTCGTTTTCCGGTCCGCAAAATTATGTATGTGGTCGCAGATTTTGTTACGGACCGCAGAATTTGTGGTGCGGCCGCATAATGGCCATTTTTCTGACAGACTAACTTCAGAGAGTTGTCATTTTCCAAATTCAATTTGTGCAGTCCGCAATGTAATTATGCGGCTGCAGAGCACCTTTTGTTGCAGCAACCGTAATCGTGTTATCCGAACAATACAATTGCGGTCCGCAATTCTTTCCACAGTTAACCAAATATTTGGGCACAATTCCTGTAAAGCACACTCATCTCTGCAACACACTTCCAATCCAGTTAGCATAAAAATAACACCTAACTACAAAAGAAGAAAAGAAAAAAAAGAAACATGGGTTGCCTCCCAGGAAGCCTCCTGATTTAACTTCGCGGCACGGCGCAAATTACCATAATTTGAAATGAATCACAGCCACAACGTGTCCATCACCCACTTTTCCCAAATAGTGCTTCACCCGGTGACCATTGACTCGAAATACCTCATTGTTTTTGTTCTTCAAGTCCAATGCACCAACATGTGTCACACCCACAATTTCAAAGGGACCACTCCATTTAGGCTTTAGCTTTACGGGAAACATCCTCAATCGTGAGTTGAACAACAATACAAGATCACCCACCTTAAACTCTGTGTTCCAAATGTATTTTTCATGAAGATATTTCATCTTTTATTTTTATAAGGAAGAACTTAGTTAAGCATGGTACCAGAACTCATCCAATTCATTCAAATGTTAAACCCTCAAGTTAGCGGCTGCATCCCAATCAAGATTCAACTTATTTAGAGCCCACATGGATTTATGCTCAAGTACCAACGGGAGATGACAAGCTTTGCCGAACACCAACCGGTATGGAGACATTCCGATAGGAGTTTTGAAAGCAGTCCGATAAGCCCATAGTGCATCATTGAGCTTCTTGGACCAATCCGTCCGGTTAGCATTCACTGTTTTGGACATGATACTCTTTATCTCCTGGTTGGAGACTTTTACTTGACCTCTAGCTTGTGGATGACAGGGAGTCGTAACTTTATCTGTAACACCATACTTGCTAAGTAATGTGTCAAAAGCCTTGTTGCAAACATGCAACCCCCCATCACTTATGATAGCCTGCGGAGTACCAAACCTTGTGAAAATATTCTTCTTCAAGAATGCCACCACACTCCTCGCTTCATTGTTGGGTAGAGAAATGGCCTCAACCTATTTAGATACATAATCAACCGCGACCAAGATATAGGTATTTTCACAAGAACTAACAAAAGAACCCATGAAGTCAATACCCCACACATCAAAGATATCAATCTCCAAAATTGTAGTGAGATGCATTTCATTCTTCTTCGAGATTCCACCAGCCCTTTGACATTCATCACATCTTTTCACTAAATCACTTGCATCCTTGTAAAGAGTGGGCCAATAGAAACTGTAACTTAGCACTTTGGCCGCCTTCTTGCTCCACCATGGTGACCACCATATGGCTAAGAATGACAAGCTCCATGAATATCACATTGCTCTTCTTCCGATACACATCTTCAAATTACCCCATCCGTACAAATTCGAAAAAAGTATGGCTCATACCAATAATAATCTTGACACTCCCTTTTGAGATTCTTCCTTTGATTTGAATAGAACACATCCAGGATAACTCCACACACAAGGAAGTTTGCTAGATTTGTGAACCATGGCACCTCCTTAATTGAAATGGCCAAGAGATGCTCATCGGGGAAGGAGTCATTGATTTCAAGGACATCATGCGGCCTCATCTCACTTTCATATTTTATCTTTTTCTTTTAAGAAAAAGAAGAAGAAATATTAATTAAACTCATAATGTAATGGTAAAATGATAAAATCTATAGTAAAATTCACCAAAATATAGAAAACTTCCAAAAGAGGCAAAGAAAAAAGGTTACAGAACTTGCTAATGTCAAAACTTAACCTAATCTTGTGAACGTCGTCTATTTATACAAGGTTGGAAATTTTGGAAAATTCATGCCCTTCGGGAGGTTTTTTAGCCGCAAAATTCCATGTGTGGTCAGTAGAATTCGTTATCTGGCAGGAGCTGGTATTCTGCGGCCGCACAATTCTGAACTGCGGGCACGAGACAATATTTCTGTGGTCCACATATTTAGCACTGCAGCCGCAAGGCCCTTTTTTGTGGTCCACAATAGTATGATTGCATCCACAAGACAATCTTCAACGGCCACACTTGGCTGATTTGTCATCTCTCTGATCTTGGTATTGAGCCCTTCTTGTGCGGCCGCACAAGTCATCTACGGTCCGTAATTTGCACAAAAGTCTGCTGGGGGTTCCTTCTTTGGTTGCAGCTGCAGATGGAATTCTGTGGACCGCAATTTCTTTTGCAGATCGCACTTTGTATGCTTATGTGCCCTTTTGTTGCCGCTCGTATTACTCCTCTTTGAGCCGAATTTCATCCCGGGAGTCCAACTTCCAACATTCCTCCAATTTTTCACATTTCATTAGTTTCAAGAACACAATTTAATGCATTTAGACTAAAACAAAAGCTAAAAGGCGCTAATAAGTAGTCACAATCACCACTTATCAATACGTCACTGGGAAAGAGAAACACAAGTATGAAACACTCGGGATCACGGAATTCATCAATTCATCCATTCTTCTTCTAGTATTCATAGCCTTTATGTTTAGAAACAATATTTTGATTATTGTTATGAACATGAGTAGCTAAGAACCTCATTATTCCGGGGTTAGGGGTTGTTCTTGACTATTGTAATTTGACGGTTGATTGTTTTGCTTGTCTTTATCATATTAATTAGTTTATTTAATCTTGTAGTTAATTATTCTATTGTATAGCTAACAATAGAATACTATCTACAAATTTATAGTTGAACTCAAAAGTGGGAACTATAGATTGCATATAGGATTGAATAGAGTAAGTTCTTGAATCCGGGCATTGGAGAATAGATTCGCAATTAGGATAGACATATTCTAGTTTCCTTACTTGGTTATTTTTGCAGGAAAAATACATGCGTTCTTGTCAAATTTGATTCTATAGACATATAGTCTTAGGTTGGCTCGAATAGGCGAGCAAAGCGTCGAAAGAACTTCGCAAGCATAATAAACCCTACTAACCAATAGATTAGATAAGTCAAGTGATCACATCAACCGAAATAATACAATAGGAGAGATGTTAATCCCATAGCCCTGGAATATCCCCATCTCATTGAATTCTTTCTAGTGTTTGCTTGCTTTACTTGCAATCTTATTTTCTTGCTTGCTTATTAGTTCGTAGTAATTTAGATACAAAAATCACAATCATCTTCCGCACACTCACTTGAGCATTAAATTTATAAATAGTTTGGATTGGAGAATAGTTGATCATAAATCCTCGTGGTAATGATACTTTCTTATCACTTTATTACTTGTCGACTAGGTATTCTTGCGTGTACGTTTGGGCCCAACAAGTTTTTTGTGCCGTTGCCGGGGATTTAAACATTATCTACTTGTCTGAAATAAACTTTTATTAGTTTTTGTTTGAGATTTAATTTGTTTTGTTGTTTCTTACTCTACAAGTGTTCATATTGAATGCTGAGAAGAAGTAACAGTCTGAATGATCTTCCGCCTTTTGATCCAAAACCCAAAAGAATCCTCCACAAGTTAAGGAGGGAGAAGGAAGCAAGATTTAGAATTATAGAGTTATGCGTTATAGTCCAACCACAGTCAATCGAGGTAACAGAAAATGAAGAAAGACCGGCGATTGAGGCCGCAAGGCCTAGTCACGTGAACATGACTCAGGTTATCATGAAGCCTTATATAACTAGGCACTTTGAGCTGAAACAGTACATGGTCAACTGATTCAATAAACGGGGCTATTTATGGGGTTGTCAAGTGAATATCCCTAAAGGCATATGCAGAACTTCTTGCATATTATGGATACATACAACTATTCGAACGTCTCTAAGGACTATGTCAGACTAACTTTGTTTTCCTTTTATCTATTGAGGGAAGCAAAGAAGTGGTTAAACAAAGAGCTTGCAAACTCAATCCACACTTAGAATGATCTAGAACGAAAATTCTTAATCAATTTTTTTCCTACTAAGAAGACAAAGGCACTGAGGAGTCAGATTCTTTGGTTTCAACAATGAGATGGTGAGACTCTTCGTCAAGCTTGGAAACAATACAAGAAACTCCTCGGAGACTGTCCACATCATTGTCAGACAGATGAGGTACTAGGACATACGTTTGTAGATGGGTTGGACGAGACCTCCAAATTGAATCTAGACTCAGCTTGTGGAGGGAATTGCACACAAAAGCCATATAGTGAGATTCATACTTTGCTCAACAATTTCACTGCAAATGATCATAGTTGAGGTGGTAAGGGTGAACCAAGAAGGATGATAAAGCAGAATGCATCAGGTACACTTAAGCTAGCCATAGATGAGATGTTATCCATGTGGGCAGAAATATCTAAACCTACCAACCAAATAGTAAAGATGGCAATGGGTCAAGGGCATCAAATGCAGCAGGTTTAGAGGATATCCATATGTAATGCAATTTGTGGAGAAGGCCATACAAGAGACCTATGCCCAGTGAATCCAGAATCTATTTATACTGTGAGCCAGCAGAGTAGAGGTCCAATGTACCGAAATTCACAATATGGAAACACATATAATCCCAACTGGAGGGATCACCCGAATTTCGCGTGGGGTGGAAACCAGGCCACTCAAAATCTGAACATGCCTCAAGGGAACTACAATCAGCCCCAAAGGCCACCACAACAGGTAGAAGAAAGCAACAATGATATATTATAAAGCTTTTAATTGACAACTAGAAACTTTGAACAGACAACTAGTAGTTGAAGACTGATTTTCAAAATTTAAAAAGGCAGATTGGGCACTTAGCTGCACAACAAAATAACCGACCTACTGGAGCACTCCCAAATGATACCGAAAAGAATCCCATAGAACATGTGCGAGCAATTAATCTAAGAAGTGAGAGAGAATTGGAGGAGACTCCTTCCCAAAAGCATGTATCTGAAAGAGAGTTGGTGCCTAAGCCAGTAAAAGAAGCCGAAAAGAAGGATGGTGAACACATGCAAGAGATAGAGGAAAGGCCACCACCGCCTTTTCCTCAAAGGTTGCAAAAGTAGAAATATGAGTCCAAGTACAAAACATTCTTAGGTATCTTGAGTCAGGTACGTGTGAATCTACCCTTGATAGAGGTTCTGCAAGAAGTTTCTAAATATACCAAGTACTTGAGAGACATTGTGGACAACAAAAGAAGGTTAACAGAGTTTGAAACGGTTGCACTTACTGAGGAGTGTAGTTCTAGAGTACAGAGTAAGCTCCCACCTAAGTTGAAGGATCCAGGTTTTTTTATAATTCCCTTGGTGGTTGGAAAGCACGAGGTTGGTAGAGCCTTGTGTGATATGGGAGCGAGCATTAATTTGCTGCCACTATCACTGTTGAAGAAGTTGAATCTTGGAGCCCCTAGGCCTACTACTATAACTCTATAGCTAGCAGGTCGGTCATTAGCAGTGCTTGAAGGAATTATTGAAGATGTGCTAGTGCGAGTAGGGAAGTTTATCTTTCACGCATATTTCATTATTCTTGACTACATGGCTGATGAGGAGGCTCCAATTATTTTGGGGCGACCATTCTTGGCCACTGGAGGGGCACTTATTGATGAGAGGAGGGCAAGCTAAAGATGATAGTACATGATGAAGATCTAAATCACATTTAATATGTATAAGGCGCTTAACCTTCCTAAGAATTATGAGGATTTGTGCATGATCTCTGTGGTAGAATCGAAGTTGATAGAGAAATGTTGTTATGTGAAGCCTAGTAGCAAGGAAAAGAAAATCGAGTTAGAAGAAGTGGTGTTGCAAGCGGAATGTGTAAAGGTAAAAGAGAAAAGGGTCTGAGAGGAAAGAGGAGATCCTCCTAGAGCGCGCAAAAAGGCAAAATTCGATGGAAAGAGTTGGAAGAGAAAGCGCCCAGCCTGAGCAAAGTATAAGAGTTGTGCCAAGACTATAAATAAGACTTTTGTTGGGAGGCAACCTAGCATGTATTTAATTTTTTTATTTTTTAGTGTTATGTTTTGTTTCTTTTTACTTTGTAGATTAGGGAAAGTTTGAGTACCTGAAGTAGAAGCTGAGGAGCATGTTTAAGCTTAAGTGTGGGGTCATCCCAACCCTTAATGTTGAGCATCATGTGCTAGCTAGGCCCTAGAGGGTCTCCGGGAGTATTTTTCATCCTTTTTTAAATATTGTTTTATGTGATCATGCATCGAGGACCATGCATTTCATAAGTGTGGGGTGGGAAAATTACTTTTTGAGTGTAATTGAATGAAAAATATTTCTCATTTTTTTTAAAATATAACCCATAGTTAAAAGTAGTCTAGTATAGTAGTAGACTAAAGAAAAATCAGAAAAATCTAGGACTTTTCCCGACAATGGATCTTTTGGACAGTTTTCTAGAGGGATTAAGGTCCCATTAAAAATACCCAAAAGATGTTTTTTGTTTTTTTAGGATAGTTAGGTAGTATCCCTTGGTTTTTCTTTTGACACCGGTTCTCCAAGGGTGTAGCTTGAACCGGGTATTTTGTTTTTTTATTTATTTAGGAGTAGGATAGGAAGAAAACTGAGTTGCCCTAAGGTACCTATTGACATGTTTGGTGTTGGCACATTAGGCTATGGCATGCGCTCTGTCTTCCTGTTATATTTGATTTGAAATGTGATGCCTGAGTGAAGTAAGTCTATTCTGTGACGTCTTTTTCTTAGTTGTTCGACTTGTATGTCGCCTAGTGCATTATTTCTTAAATATTTCTCAACTATACGTGCTTGCTTGACTTGAGAGAGTTGAACAGAACCGTCTTGATTGAGTCATGTGCAATGTGTGTGTAAGGATTCGTGATATTCTATGCTATCCTATGGAGTCTAGACCTTGCCCCGTGTGTTAATCTAAATGAAATTATTAAGTTGTGCTATTATTGGAGATGACGTTGGAGTTTCTTGCTTGATCATATATTTGCTTGTCACTTATAAATAAACTTTTCCCGTTGCTAGCCCCTTGAGTCTATAGACCTTTTCTTTGGCACCCACACTACAAGTCGTAGTCCTATATTGTTCTTAATTTGAGCTTGTTGAACCTTTACCTCCGAAGGCACTTAGGGACTAAAAGAAGTAAGGTCAGAGATTTGGGAAGTAGCTTTCAAGTGGAACCATAAAAGGGCCCATAGGGTACACTAATGTTGTGAAAATTACCACTAGCTAATAATCCTTAATCTATGGAGTGTGTGTAGAAAAAAAAAGAAAATTGCAAGACAAAATAGACAAATAATGTGGATAATCAAAAAGAATAAAATCACACACCTCCTAATCTTACTAATTCGTGCTTGTGTGGGTGTACAAGTGCTTAATTGATGATAGGGCTATGTTTTGTATGGTTTGTGGCGAGTGAATTGGTTGAGAAGAAAAAGTGCTTGATTCTTGAGTGTAGTGTACTAAAGTTCTTAGGAGGGTTAGCCATTATTCTTAAATGTATCCGACCCTCCCCTAGCCTATATTACATCCTTAAAGTCCTAATTGATCAAAGATTTGGTAAGCTTAGATTAGTAAAGATGTACAATACGGGTAAGTTTATGGTACGACCACGGGATGCACACAAATTACTTTGTGAGAGTGAGAGAATGTTGTTCAATTGTGTGATGTCCTTAATTTATGTTCAACATTGTACTTGAATGTGTGGACTATTCCTCTCTTCACTCTCTTGTTGGTGAGGGCACATGATCTCATGACGGATTAGTAATGTTGTGAACTTCTCTTGTTGGGTGAGTGCGCGAGTTAATGGTGCTTAGTGGTAATGAGTCGGCTCTCGAGGTAAGGTAGTTGTGGATAGCTTGTTTGAATTGGTTGAATAGCATTGTATACACTTGGGCATGTTTAAAAGGGGAAGAATGTGAATTTCCTATGTTCATGCTTGATTGTCGGTATCGATTATAGTCAAAGGTAGAGTGTATGATTGAAAAATTAAATTGCTCCCCCCTTGTTGATATGTACATTGTTGGGGTGTAGTTACATTTCCATTACTCGAGGACGAGCAAGAGTTTAAGTGTGGAGTGTTGATATCCGACTTAAAGTGTGTATATTTATATGCATATTGCCTCACATTTTACTCATGTTTCGTAAATTTTGGATGTATAATTTAATTATTCGTGTTAATTTGTGGTATTTTTTATGAGTAGGAATCATCCGGATTCCAATTGGGATGAAGGTGCGTGAATTGAAGTGAAAAGGGGAAGAAACGAGAAAAAGTCACAAAGTAGCGCCATAGGTAGTGTGGGGCGCTACCTGTGGCGCAGTTTCCAGACCCTCAAAATTTCCAGCGTCAGGGCTAGTGCCCCACCCTACCCTGGGAACTAGTGAAGGGAACTTGTCCTATTTCGCCTGGGACTTGGTTATTTCGACCCAAAGACACTCTAACTCATATAAAAGCAAACTTAAGCCTATTTTGGAGGGGGAGACGTCACTTGGAGAGAGAAACACAAGTACGAAATACTCAGAAGCACGTAATTCATCAATTCTCCCATTCTTCTTCTAGTATTCAAAGCTTTTATGTTTAAAACGATATTTTGATTATTGTTATGAACATGGGTGACTAAAAACCTCATTATTATGGGGTTATTGGTCATTCTTGGCTATTGTAATTTGACAGTTGATTGTTTTGCTTGACTTTATCATATTAATTTGTTTATTCAATCTTGCACTTAATTATTCTATTGCGTAGCTAACTATAGAATACTATCTACGAATTTATAGTTGAAGTCGAAAGTGGGAACTATTGTCACGACCCAAAATCCTAACCTGTCGTGATGGCGCCTATCGATGGTACTAGGTAAGACGATTCTCAAAATTACTTCCAATGTTTCACAAAAGATAAGTCAAAAGCTTTTACATGAGAGAGTTTTTGTAAAAACAAGAGTTAAACTTAAAATACAGTGCAAACAAATAGCCCCAACATCGGGTGTCACCAAGTCTTGAGCATCTAAACAACCAGTCTAAGAAACAGTATCTACAAGAGTCTATGTCAAAATACAAATACAGAAAAGAAAAGATAACAAGGAACGAGATACAAGGACTGTGAATGCCAGCAACTACCTCGTGAATCTCTGATACCTACACACGAGATCAACTTCCTCCGTGACCGGAAACACCTAAATCTGCACACAAAGTGCAGGGTGTAGCGTGAATACAACCAACTTAGTAAATATTAATAATAATTAAGAGCTGAACGGTAGTGACGAGCTACGCAAATACAGTTCATTTTAGTAATTTTAGCAATGAAAGTAGACATGTTTCAATTCCGGCAATTTAAGTCAAGTCAGTTACACATTACCAAGTTCAGGTAAAACCGGATACAATATTTTTCCAAAGGTTTCAGAACAATGATATAAATCATCTAAGTGCAGCAACAGATGAAACAAGTGCAACCTCTCAGGGCAACAGTCCCTCTAGCTCTCTCAATAGCTCAGCACTCGGCTCTCAGCCCTCAATACTCATAGTCAATAGGTACCTGCGCTCACTACGGGTGTACAGACTCCGGAGGGGCTCCTACAATCCAAGCGCTATAAACCGCACGGACAACTCACATGCTGCACGTACAACTCACGTGCTATAGTATCATATTCTGATCCACACGGACAACTCACGTGCTAAAGTATCATATTAGAATCCGCATGGACAACTCACATGCTATAGTATAAATGTCATGATCCGCACGGACAACTCATGTGCTATGGTATCAATACCTGACAAACAGGCCCTCGGCCTCACTCATTCATCAACCTCTCTAGTCTCACGGCCCTCAGTAATAAAGGGGAATCAACCCAAAACAGAATGATATAATGTATCAACAGGGAATAACAGAGACTGAGGTATAATATGCAAGTAATACTACGGCTGAGTACATGTAACTATAAGCAGCAAGATTCAACATGTATCACGACCACTGTGGGTCTCTACAGCACCAACACATAGCCTAAGCATAATTTCTAACATGTTTTACTGTCAAATTTCTATAACACAAGAAGGCACATAGCTAACGACAAGGTTATTCAACTTTTCAGTTTCACGGAATGGACCAAGTCTCAATTCCCACGGTGCACGCCCACACATCCGTCACCTAGCATGTGTGTCACCTCCAAATAATCATTCAATATAAAATCTGGGGTTTCATACCCTCAGGACAAGAGTTAAAACTGTTACTTACCTCAATCCGCGCAAAAGTCTACTCCAAAATACCTTTGCCTCTAGAATCGGTCTCCAAACGTCCTGAATCTAGCCATAGGCAGTACAATACAATCAATATAGGCTCAAGGAGATCAATTCCACAAGACAAATACGAATTTATAGCCAAAATCCAAAATCCACGTCTCGAAATCCGACAAAATCACAAAACTCGAAAGCCCATTTACTCACGAGTCTAACCATACCAAATTTATCAAACTCCAACACCAAATTGTCTTTCAAATCCCCAAAATTCACTCTCCAAATCCCTAGCGTCAAACCCCCAAATTGCACCTCAAAAATACACCAACTATGTGGAAAATCAGCGGGGAAACATCATTATTGAAGAAAAAAGAACACAAGAAGCTTACCTCAATAATCTCTTCAAAAACCTTCTCAAACACCTCCAAAATCTGAGCTGAAAACATTAGAAATGGCCAAAAATCACACCTGATTGACCTCAAATTTCGCACACAAGTCACAAATGACCCCACAAACCTACTGTGAGTTCCGGAATCGGAATCTGACCACGTTATCAAAAAGTCAACCCCCTGGTCAAACTTTCCAAAAATTCGGCTTTCGCCATTTCAAGCCTAATTCTACTCCCGACCTCCAAATCACAATCCGGATACGCTCCTAATTCCAAAATTGCCCAACGGAGCTAACTGAACCATCTAAATTCCAATCCGAAGTCGTTTACATATAAGTCGACATCCGGTCGACTTTTTTGTCTTAAGATTTTAATTAAGAGACTAAGTATCTCAGTTCGCCCTGAATTCCCTCCGCACCGGAACCAACTAACCCGTTAAGTCATATAATAGTTATAAAGAACAAATGGAGAAGTAAATGGGGGAATAGGGCTACAACTCTCGAAACTACCGGCTGGGTCGTTACATCCTCCCCCTCTTAAACAAACGTTCATCCTCGAACCGGTCTAGAAACATACCTGGAGTCTCAAATATGTGTGGATATTTGTTCTGCATCTCCCGCTCGGTCTCCCAAGTAGCCTTCTCAACGGGTTGAAGCCACTGCACCTTCACTGAAGCTATATCTTTTGAGCTCAACTTCCGAACCTGTTGATCCAAAATGGCCACCGGCTCCACATCATAAGTCAAATGACCATCCAATTGAACCGTTCTGAAATCCAAAACATGAGACGGATCGCCGATATACTTCCGGAGCATAGAAACATGAAATACTGGATGCACACTCGACAAGCTAGGTGGCAGGGCAAGCTTGTAAGCCACCTCCTCAATCCTCTAAAGTACCTCAAAAGGCCCAATAAACCGAGGGCTCAACTTGGCCTTCTTCCCTAACCTCATAACACCCTTCATGGGTGAAACCTTCAGCAGAACCTTCTCCCCAACCATGTAAACAATATCACAGACCTTCCTGTCGGCATAACTCTTTTGACTGGACTGCACCGTGCAAAGCCGCTCCTGTATTAATTTAACCGTGTCCAATGCATCCTGAACCAAGTCTGTACCCAAAAGCCTAGCCTCACCGGCCTCAAACCAACCCACCAAAAACCTACACCGCCTCCTATACAAATCCTCATACGGGGGCATCTAGATGCTCGACTGATAACTGTTGTTATAAGCAAACTCCGCAAGTGGCAGAAACGGATCCCAAGAACCCCCAAAATCAATGACACAAGCACGTAGCATATCCTCCAATATCCGAATAGTGCTCTTGGACTGTCCGTCCATCTGAGGGTGAAATGTTGTGCTCAACTCAACATGGGTGCCCAACTTTTGCTGCACGGTTCTCCAAAATTGTGATATAAACTGCATGCCTCTATCTGAAATGATGGAAACTTGTAAACCGTGAAGGCGAACAATCTCTCGAATGTAAATCTCAGCCAACCTCTCCAAAGAATAGGTAGTACCAACTGGAATGAAGTACGCGGACTTTGTCAGCCAATCCACAAGCACCCAAATAGCATCGAACTTCCTCGAAGTCCATGGGAGTCCAACTACAAAATCCATGGTGATCCGCTCCCACTTTCACTCTGTAATCTCTAACCTCTGAAGCGATCCACCCGGTCTATAATGCTCATACTTCACTTGATGACAGTTAAGGCACCGAGCTACAAACCCCACTACATCCTTCTTCATTTTCCTTCACCAATAGTGCTACCTCAGGTCCTGATACATCTTCGCGGCACCCGGATGAATGGAATACCGCAAACTGTGGGCCTCTTCAACAATCAACTCACGCAGCATATCCAAATTGGGCACACAAATCCGACCCTGCATTCTCAATACCCAATCATCTCCAATAGTCACATTTCTGGCTTCACCATGCTAAACTGTGTCCTTAAGGACAAGCAAATGGGGATCATCATACTGGCGCTCTCTGACGTGATCATATAAGGAAGACCAAGAAACCACACAAGCTAGAACCCGACTGGGCTGGCCAAAGCCTGAACATCAACTGTAAGAGGTCTCTCCCCGACGGGGATGAATGCAAGACTACCCATACTCACCGCTTTTCTACTCAAGGCATCGGCCACCATATTGGCCTTCCCGGAATGATACAAAATGGTGATATCGTAGTATTTTAGCAGCTCCAACCATCTCCTCTTCCTCAAATTTAGATGCTTTTGTTTGAACAAGTGGGTTGCTCTGATGGTAAGCACCCTCCACTTCCAACCAAAAGGTTGTGAGTTCGAGTCACCCCAAGAGCAAGGTGGGGAGTTCTTGGAAGGAAGGATGCCGAGGGTCATTTGGAAACAGCCTCTCTACCCCAGGGTAGGGGTAAGGTCTGCGTACACACTACCCTCCCCAGACCCCACTAGTGGGATTATACTGGGTTGTGGTTGTTGTGGTTGGTTGTTGTTGTTTGAACAAGTGTTGTAGACTCCGATGATCTGTAAACAACTCACAAGATATACCGTAGCGATAATGCCTCCAAATCTTCAATGCATGAACGATGGCAGCTAACTCCAAATCATGAACATGGTAGTTCTTCTCATGAGGATTCAACGTGCGTGAAGCATAAGCAATCACTCTACCTTTCTGCATCAACACACACACACAATGTCGATCCGAGAAGAATCACAATACTAGAACTGGAGATGTGGTCAAAGCAGTATTGAGCTTCTTAAATCTCTCATCGCTCTCATCCGACCACCTGAAAGGAGCACCCTTTTGGGTCAATTTGGTCAAGGGCGATGCGATAGTTGAGAAACCCTCCACAAAACAACGATAATAACCAGCCAAAACAAGAAAACTCCGCAACTTCGTGGCTGAGGACGGTCTGGGCCAACTCTGAACCGCCTCTATCTTCTTTGGATCTACCTGAATAACCTCACTGGACACCACGTGCCCCAAGAACACCACTAAACTGAGCCAAAACTCACACTTGGAGAACTTTTCATAAAACTTCTCCGCCCTCAACCGCTGCAACACGATCCGCAAATGCTGGGCATGCTCTTCCTGGCTACGAGAGTATACTCGGATATCATAAATAAATACAATAATGAACGAGTCAAGACAAGGCTAAAACACACTGTTCATCAGATGCGTGAACGCTGCTGGGGCATTGGTCAACCCAAAAGTCATCACAAGGAACTCATAATGACCATAACGGGTATTGAAAGCTATCTTAAGAATATATGAGCCCCGAATGTTCAACTGTTGATACCCTGACCTCAAATAAATCTTGGAGAACACCCTCACTCCCTGAAGTTGGTCAAATATATCATCAATACACGACAAAGGATACTTGTTCTTGATTGTGACTTTGTTCAACTACCTATAATCAATGCACATCCTCATAGTACCATCCTTTTTCTTCACGAATAGAACTGGTGCACCCCAAAGGGACACGCTAGGCCGGATAAAACCCTTATCAAGGAGTTCCTGAAGTTGTTCATTCAATTCCTTTAACTCAGCTGGTGACATACGATACGGTGGAATAAAAATAGACTGAGTGTCGGGCACCAAATCAATACCGAAGTTAATATCCCTGTCAGGCAACATGTCCGGCAGGTCTGCAGGAAACACGTCCAAAAAATCCCACACCATCGGAGCAGAATCAATAGCAGGGGTCTTTGCACTAACATCCCTCACAAAGTCCAGATAATATAGACAACCCTTCTCAACTATCCGCTGCGCCTTCAAATATGAAATCACTTTACGGGGAACATAGTCTATAGAATCACTCCACTCAACCCTCGACAACCCCAACATCGCCAATGTTATGGTCTTCGCGTGACAATCCAGAACTGCATAACATGGAGACAACCAATCCATACCCAAAATCATATCAAAATCGACCATATTAAGAAACAAGAGATCCACTCCAGTCTCCAGACTCCCAATAGTCACCACACATGGCCGATATACACGGTCCATAATAACAGTATCGCCCACAGGCGTAGACACATGAACAAGTGAAACTAGAGACTCACGGGGCGTATCCAGATAATGAGCAAAATACGAGGACACATATGAATAAGTGGAACTAAGGTCAAATAATATAGAGGCATCTCTATGGAAAACTAAGACAATATATATGATCACATCATCCGAAGCAATGTCATCTGGTCTGGCAGGGAAAGCATAGAAACGGGCCTGGCCGCCCCCTGATCGGCCTCCCCCTCTAGGGCAACCCCTAGCTAAATGAGCCGCACCCCGAGCTGGCTAGGCGGGTGGTGAAGCTGCTAGTGCTGGTGCCATATGTCGAGAACTCTGATGTGTAGTCCTACCCAACAACCTAGGGCAATCTCTCTTAATATGACCAAAATCTCTGCACTCGAAACAACCCCTCATTTGACAGAACTGCTGCCCCTGATACCCCGAGGAACTACCCGTAGACACTTGAGCTGACGAGGCAAGGTGAGAACTCTGCACTGGTAGTGCACTAAATGAAGGCTGGCCTTGTTGATAGTTGTGTGAACCATGGCCAGATAATGCACCACGGTGAACTGGGCGAGCCGTCTGCGCATGTCTGAAAGGACAACCCCTACTGTGGTGGAACTGACCCCCAGAAAGAACACCGCTGAATCCACCCTGTCCATAGGCCTCTTAGCCTCCCTCTCAACCCGCTCCTGGCTGCGAACCATCTCATTATGATGACAAATGTCGATAACCTCATAAATCGTAGCCCCAGACACTCTCTCTCTAGTTATAAGCAATCGCAGCTAAAAAGTGAGGTCATCTATGAACCTTTTGATCCTCTCCCTGTCGGTGGGGAACCAACCAGACAGCATGACGGGCTAACTTAGAAAATCTCATCTTATACTGCATCACAGACATATCAACCTAACGAAGTTGCTCGAACTGCATGCGCAACTCCTCTCTGTAGGACTAAGGTATGAACTTCTCCAGGAAAAGAACGGAGAACTGCTGCCATGTAAGGGGTGTTGCACCGACTGGTCTACGCCTCTCGTAAGCCCCCACCAATTGAAGGCAGCCCTAGAGAACTGAAAAGTAGTGAACGAGATCCCACTGGTCTCCAGAATACCTGTTGTCTGGAGTATCCTTTGGCACTTATCCAAGAATCCATGTGCATCATCTCCCTCTGTACCACTGAAAGATAGAGGCTGGAGTCTCCCAATCCTCTCCAATATACACTACTCATTATCAGGCATGACAAGAACTACATAGTCCTGAGCGGATGCAACAAGATGGGCTGGTGGTACCCCTGGTGTTTGGAGTCCCTGTACCACCTGCTCTGGTGTACGGGCTGCGGGAGTCTGAGCACCTCCCCCGGCCAGAGAAGTGGCTGTTGTGGCCAGAACAGAGACCGCGTGAGCAATACTGGTACACGTGGTCAAAATCTGAGCTAAGGCCTGCTGAAGACCTGGAATCACAATGGGCACGAGTGGTGCCTGGGCTGGTACCAAAGGCTCATCCACAGCTGGAGCATGCTCCTCAACTGGGGCAACTGGTGGACCTGCAGGTTCTGCCCTAGATGTTGTGCGAGCTGCACCTCTACCCCTACCGCGGCCTCTACTGCGACCTCGGCCTCTCGCGACCCTGACTGGTGGTTGTCCATCCTGCCCCGTAGTACGCGTCCTTACCATCAGTGAGAGAATTAAAACAACAGAAATTTAGTTACCACAATCAAAAGATTCTCACGACAAGAATTCAAAAATGTGAAGTTTCCTAAGGGTTCGGCAACCTCTCAAAGATAAGTACAGACATCTCTGTACCGATCCGCAAGACTCTACTAAAATTGTTCATGACTCGTGAGACTTATGTAACCTAGGCTCTGATACCAACTTGTCATGACCTAAAATCCTAACCTGTCGTGATGGCGCCTATCAATGATACTAGGAAAGCTGATTCTCAAAAATACTTCCAATTCCAGTAATTTCAGCAATGAAAGTAGATATGTTTCAATTCTAGCAATTTAAGTCAAGTCAGTTACACATTACCAAGTTAGGGTAACACCGGATACAACATTTATCGAGAAGTTTCAGAACAATGACATAAATCATCTAAGTGCTACAACAGATGAAACAAGTGCAACCTCTCAGAGAAATAGTCCCTCTAGCTCTCTCGATAGCTCAACACTTGGCTCTCAGTCCTCAATACTCACACTCAATAGGTACCTGCGCTCACTGGGTGTGTATAGACTCCGGAGGGGCTCCTATAGCCCAAGCGCTATAATCCGCACGGATAATTCACATGGTCCACGGACAACTCACGTGCTATAGTATCATATTCCGATCCACACGGACAACTCACGTGCTAAAGTGTCATATTAGAATCCGCACGGAGAACTCACATGCTATAGTATAAATGTCATGATCCGCACGAACAACTCACGCGCTATGGTATTAAAACCTCACAAACATGCCCTCGGCCTCACTCAGTCATCAACCTCTCTAGTCTCACGACCCTCAGTAAAAAAAGGGAATCAGCCCAAAATAGAATAATATAATATATCAACAGGGAATAACATAGACTGAGGTATAA
Source organism: Nicotiana otophora (assembly GCA_000715115.1). Classification (NCBI taxonomy): domain Eukaryota; kingdom Viridiplantae; phylum Streptophyta; class Magnoliopsida; order Solanales; family Solanaceae; genus Nicotiana; species Nicotiana otophora. The sequence goes on from AWOL01S0173369.1 coordinate 59,737, forward strand.
TATGTAAGTAATACTACGACTAAGTACAAGTAAGAATAAGCAGGGAGATTCAACAGGTATCACGACCACTGTGGGTCTCTACAACACCAACCCATAGCCTAAGCATGATTTCTAACATGTTTTACTGTCAAATTTCTATAACACAGGAAGGCACATAGCTAACGACAAGCTTATTCAACTTTTCAGTTTTACAGAATGGACCAAGTGTCAATTCCCACTGTGCACGCCCACACGCTCGTCACCTAGCATGTGCGTCAGCTCCAAACAATCATTTAATACAAAATTCGGGGTTTCATACCCTCAGGACCAGAGTTAAAACTGTTACTTACCTCAATCCGCACAAAACGCTACTCCAAAATGCCTATGCCTTTAGAATCGGTCTCCAAATATCCCGAATCTAGCCACAAGCAGTAAAATACAATCAATATAGGCTAAAGGAAATCAATTCCACAAGAAAAATGCGAAATTATAGCCAAAATCCGAAATCGGCTCAAACTAGACCCTCGGGCCCACGTCTCGAAATCTGACAAAATGACAAAACCCCAAAGCCCATTCACTCACGAGTCTAACCATACCAAATTTATCAAAATCTGACATCAAATGGTCTTTCAAATTCCCAAAATTCACTCTCCAAATCCCTAGCCTCAAACCCCCAAATTGCACCTCAAACACATACCAACTAGGTGAAAAATCAGTGGAGAAACATCACTATTGAAGAAAAACAAACACAAGAAGCTTACCTCAATAATCTCTTCAAAAAACCTCTCAAAAACCTCCAAAATCCTAGCTCAAAACGTTAGAAATGGCTAAAAGTTTCGGAACCTTGCTTATATAGGGTCTGCCCAGGCATTTCCACACCTGCGGAGCCTGTGCTCGCACATGTGCACCCGCTTGTGCGGAAAAATGAGCACTCCTACAAAAACTACTAACTCTGACTACCTCCGCTCCTGCGACCACTGGTCCACATCTGCGCGATCGCAGGTGCAGAGAAACCATCGCACATGCGACCTCTGCTGGTCTATACCTCTTTCCGCATATGCGCTCAACCTACCGTGCCTGCGGCATCGCTCTTGCGGCTAATAACCTCGCAGGTGCGATCACACCAGCAAAATACCAAACTTCAGCAATTCCTTAACTTCCATTCCAAGTATGTTAACCACCAGAAATCAACAAGCCCTAAATCACGATACGAACTTAGTCGAACCCTCAAATATCCTCAAACAACATCAAAACATGAATTACACACGGATTCAAGCCTAATGAACTTTGAAAATTTTAAATTCCACAAACGACGCTGAGACCTACCAAACCATGCACGAGTAACTTCAAATTTCATACATAAGTCACAAATGACCCCACGAACCTACTGTGAATTTCGGAATTGGAATCTGACCCCGATATCAAAAAGTCAACCCTCCGGTCAAACTTCCCGAAAATTTGACTTTCGCCATTTCAAGCCTAATTCTACTCCCGACCTCCAAATCACAATCCGGACACGCTCCTACGTCCAAAATCACCCAACGGAGCTAACAGAACCATCTAAATTCCAATCGGAAGTCGTTTGCATATAAGTCGACATCCGGTCGACTTTTCCAGCTAAGACTTCAATTAAGAGACTAAATATCCCAGTTCACCCTGAATTCTCTCCAGACCCGAACCAACTAACCCGATAAGTCATATAACAGCTATAAAACAAAAATGGAGAAGTAAATGGGGGAACAAGGCTACAACTCTCGAAACGACCGGCCGGGTCGTTACAACTATAGATTGCATATAGGATTAAATAGTGTAAGTTCTTGAATTCGGGCATCGAAAAATAGATTTGCCATTAGGATAGACATATTCTTGTTGCCTTACTTGGTTATTTTTGCAGGAAATATACATGCGTTCTTGTCAAGTTTAATTCTATAGACATATAGTCTTAGGTTGACTCGAATAGGCGAGCAAAGTGTCGAAAGAACTTCGCGGGTATAACAAACCTTGCTAATCAACAGATTAGATAAGTCAAGTGATTACATCAACCGAATAAATGCAATAGAAGAGACGTTAATCCCATAACCCTGGAATATTCCCATATCATTGATTTATTTCTAGTGTTTATTTTCTTTACTTGCGATCTTATTTTCTTGCTTGCTTATTAGTTCGTAGTAATTTAGTTAAAAAATCACAATCATCTTCTCCACAGTCACTTGAGCATTAAATTTATGGATAGTTTGGATTGGAGAATAGTTGATCATAAAATCCCCGCGAGAACGATACTTTCTTATCACTTTATTACTTGTCGACCGCGTATACTTGTGTGTGCGTTTGGACCCAACAACTTCTAAAATTAAACTAAGAATATACTACATCTTATAACCTAACGGTGCCATCCGGATAAATCTTTAACTCAAAAGAAAACGCTACCGGTAACAATGAACAAGAACATGAATAACTCTACCCAGAAAAGCTTAGAACAGTTAAGATTTACAATATAAGGATCATTCAGAAAGAAATGCTTATATTATATCATGCCAAGAAAGAAAGACTGTGTTACATTCCTTTTTTGAAGAACTAGTTATACCTTCTCCGTTTTTACCCTCTTATAACGAAAAGCTTCATTTCTAAGGAATCTTCAAAATCAAGATAATAGAAGAACGTTTGATATAGGGATGAATGTGAGAGCTTTACTCTAATCTTCCCACTAAGTTTGTCTTTGATTCTAGCCCCGAATTGTTTAGTGAACTTCTTCGGAAACTTGAAAGCTTTTGAGTGAGCTAAAGTGGGTGACACTTTCTAGAATGCAAGAGAATATCATCCAACACCCATTAATTCTACTCCAATTCCAGTATCTGGCTGTTCTTCATCTTACCCAGGAGGAAGTCGAGGATAGAGTTAATTTCTAGTCACCAAAAAGTGAACTTCCTTCCTTCGACAGTCGGAAAGTCTCTTAGGCGGTCTGAGGATACCAGCTTCGCGGGACCGCAGTCCAACTCAAGGCTGCCTTTATTTATATGTACCTAACATAGGAAATTCTGCCGCTCCACATTCAAAAAGGGTCGCCCTGCCCCGGTTGCAGCATCCAGTGATACCTGACGCAAGTTTAATGAGGCTTAATCATACCTTTGTCCCACATGGGGTGTCGTCGGCTGATTGGTTGTTCTAAAACCTCTCTCTCTTTTTTAAAGTGACTAAAAAGGTGCGTGGTGTAACACAAACATCTTCCAATAAAATCATAATTGGCAAGGAACAAGTTATCCTTGAATTATTATACGAGAATTAAATAATAAGGAGATTTCGTGGGAACTCATTCGCAAGTAGGACTTGACTAAAGAACAACAACAACAATAACCGAGTATAATCCCACCATTGGGGTCTGGGGAGGGTAGTGTGTACGCAGACCTTACCTCTACCCTGGGGTAGAGAGGCTGTTTCCAAATGACCATCGGCATCCTTCCCTCCAAGAACTCCCCACCTTGCTCTTGGGGTGACTCGAACTCACAAACTCTTGGTTGGAAGTGGAGGGTGCTTACCATCAGAGCAACCCACCTTGTCTATGTGACAGTGTATCAACTAAAGAAATGATAGCATATTTTAAGAGCTTAAGGTGGAGTATGTAAAACAAAAAGGAGTAGCAGACCAAACTATGTGACAGTGTATCAACTTATACATAATCTTTTCCTAGTTGAATGTCCCGAAAAGACAACTCGATATTATCGAAAGAGAAAATTTAACAATCCCAATCCCAAGTAGATCTATGATTTCTCCTCGTATCGTTCACACTTCACATGCTTCAAAGCGGTAACGGTTTCCCCTAATTACTCCATCGCGTTCACAAGAGAGCTTACTTAAAATGTTCTCTATTTTTCTTTTTAGTTTTTAGTTAATTATCACTTCACTGATTAAAACTATAAAAATAGTTTCTTTTAAACAAATGAATGATTTCTTATCTTTTTAAACCATCAAATATTTAATTTAATTTGTCAAAATGAATAATATTTGTAACTGAAGGAAGTATATCAGATCCAATAAAAATGCCTGTTGTTTTTTCAAACTAAAGTCAGCTCATGCAATCTATGAGACACGGTTAACTATCCCCGTCAAAGCTTGAACTTTTACTTGATACTAAAGCAATTCTTTTCCTTTTGAGAGAGTATTTAAGTTGACATACGTAGTAAAACGACTTCAGAAACAGATAGGAAGTGGAAAGATTGATTACCACTTAACAAATTACAAGGCTTGTGTCACGACCCGAAATTTTAACATTGGGATCGTGATGGCGCCCAACGTCCACTTGCTAGGCAAACCAATATTAATTAAACAATTTAATAACTAAACAGTTCAAAATAAAATAATAACAATTATTAACGATGATTAACGCTGAAATACATGAAATAAACCCATAACATAATACGGTCTAACTCAACCCCAGAAGTCTAGTGTCACTAGTACACGAGCAGCTAGAAGTCTACAAGTATAGTTTGAAATAAATACAACTAATCGAATGAGATAAACAGTAAAGGTAGGAGATAGAAGGGGACTTCAAGGTATGCGAACGCCAACAACTCTACCTCATGTCTCTGAAGCAAATATGATCCGAGCAGACGCGCCTCTAAGCACCGGTGGGACTAATACAAGTATCTGCACAAGAAGTAGAGAAGTATATTATGAGTAAAACTGACTTAATATACTCCGTAGGTATCGAGCCTAGCCTCGATGGGGTTGTGACGATGCTATGACAAGATACCTATGTAAAATCATGTATATATATATATATATATATATATATATATATATATATAAAAGCAACAAAATGACAAGTAGAACGATAAGATATTAACTAGGAGGGGACATGTAAAAGGGGTAATATCATAAAAATGACAAATACGAAATCACCAAATAGCATCTTTCAAAATAACCAACAGTGTATCGAAGTAAATCACCAAAACCGGAAATCAAATAAGGCAATGAAATAAAGATGGCACGGCATCACCCTTCGTGGTTTTACTCTCGTCCTCAACGTATAATATCATAATTAAATAGCACGGCATCACCCTTCGTGCTTTTACTCTCCTACACGGCATCACCCTTCATGCTTTAATCCTTTCAACATCTCAATATGTGATAATGAATGCAAATAGGGCACGGCAACACCATTCGTGCTTTTCACTCTTCCTCACCAATCAACAATACAAATCCAAATAATAAATGTAAGGCGGAAAACATTTTCACTTCAATTATAGTGGCATGCTATCATACTCAACTTTCAAAAATTTCCAACATCTTCAAAATAAATAATAAATATGGGACGAATAATTAAAAGTAATAATCTAACCTAAACATGGAGAACAAAGTCAAATAAATAACTTAGAACAAAGAAGACAATTCTCACCCGCATGTTTTCATCCAATAACTACGCATATGTACTCGTCACCTCACATATACGTCCTTTCTACACATAATTCATATAGCAAATAAACCAACAAGTCCTAATCCCCCAAGTCAAGGTTAACTATGATACTTACCTCACCCCGGAACCAAATAAATGTTCAATCGTGGCTTTTCCCATAGAATTAGCCTCCAAACCAATCAAATATAGCTAAATATAATTCAAATAATTCAACATAGGCTTTAGAAACTACCAACGAATGAAAACGATTCAATCTTTAATGATTTTGCAAAAAGTCAACAAAAGTCAATCCCGGACCCGCTTGGTCAAAACCCGAGATTTGAATAATAACTCAATTATTCATTCACCCTCGAGCCTGATTATGCAATTGGTTTCAATATCCGACCTCAAATTGAGGTCTAAATCTCAATTTCTCAAAATTCTCATTTTCTACCTAAATCCCTAATTTCTACCATGAAAAAATATAGATTAAAGGTTTAAATCAATGAGTGTTTATGAAAATAAAATAAAACAAGATAACATCTACTAACCTATGAAGTTGGGATGAAAATTCTCTTCAAAATCGCATCTAGGTCGAGCTCAAACTTGAAAATAGTGAAAAATGAAGAGAAATCCCGATTTTGAAATGTTTAAATCACCGATCAGGTGTGCTTCGCGGACGTGATCGCGATGCACATCGGCCCAAAAGGCCTACGCGTTCGTGATGTAAACCTCGAGTTCGCGATGTGACCGTCGCGTTCGCGAAGGCTTAACTCCCTCGCCTTCGCATTTGCGAGCCAACGCCTGCATTCGCGTAGAGTTACAGGCAGCCTCCCCCTAAGATCCCCTAAAACTACGCATTCGCGTCAGGATGGTTGCGTTCGCGAAGGGTATGCCCTCCAATGCTTTGTGTTCGCGATCAATTCCTCGCGTTCACGAAAAATAAATCCGCCCCATCCCCAAGTTCCCCCTCGCGATCGCGAGAGTAGCTTCGCGACCACGAAGAACAAAGCACCAGACATCAGCAAATAGTTGAAACCAGCAATTTTCTAAGTTCAAAATGATTCATAGCCTATCTGAAACTCACCCGCGCCCCTCGGGCTCCAAACCAAATATGCACACAAGTGTAATAATATCATACGAACTTTCTCGCGTGATGAAAACACCAAAATAATACATAGAACTACGAATCGGATAATAAAATGCATGAAATTTTTAAAGAAACTCAAGAACTTCCAAATTCACAACCGAGTGTCTGAATCCTATCAAACCAACTCCGATTTGCATTAAATTTTGCAGACAAGTTTAAAATAGCAACATGAACCTATACCAAATTTTTGAACTGAAATCCATACTCGGTAGCCATAGAGTCAACCTACGATCAAACATAGGAAATCTTTAAACCTTCAAGTTACTAGCTTTCGACAAAATAAGTCAAATTAAATTAGAAACTTTCGAATTCAATTCCGGACATACGCCCAAGTTCAAAATCACGATATGGACCCACCGGAATTTTCAAAATACCGATCCGGAGTTGTTCACATAAAATATTGACCGTAGGCAACCCAAGTTATTTTTAAAACCAAAAATCATGTTTTTCTTCAAATTTTCACGTAAAATCTTTTTCAAAAAGACACGGACTGTGCACGTAAATCAAAAAATATTAAATGTAGGTAATACAAATCTCGAAATACAAAAATAAGGGCTAGTACTCAAAATGACCTATCGGGTCGTCAGCTTGTCGGTCTCTAGTTAAAAACAAAAGAAGTCTTTCAAATTTACGATTATACAGCTCCTATCATTTTAAACCTTCACATACATACACTGATACACATGTGACAACTTAATAATATTAAATAAAATAAATATTACTCCTTCTATTCTAGTTTATGTGACTTTATTTCGTTATTAGTAGATCTGTTCATAAAAGAATGCAATCTTTCTACTTTCAAAAATAATTTAACTTCAAAAAATTTAATTTTATCCTTAATGAGAATCTTATATAACCACACAAATTTTATACCATGTTTAATATTAGAAATTCAAAAGTCTTATAACTATACAAATATTATGACATATTTAAGAACATAAATTTATTTTTTAAAAAAATTCTTTCTTCCATAATTTTCGAGCTCAATCAAATAGGATAAAAACAATGAATAGAGGGAGACAAGGAGTGACAAGTTTTGATAGTGGAGCACATAAATATCAGCAACTTGCCGATTTTACAAAATAAATCATCTAACGGAGAACATACTGCATGAATTTTGTGATCACGTTGAAATGTTATCAAAGAAACTTCAACAGCTAAAAGAATCTATAACTTGATTAGGCTCGGAGACCATGTGCTACACCAATATGAACATACAAATTTAAGGAGAACTTGTAGAAGAAGCTATGAAAAACCCTGGAAGAACGCAGAGACAGAGAGAACCTTTCGACAAATGCGGAAGAAAAAAAAAGAGGTAATTAAGAAAAGAGGGAAGAACAAAAATGATAGAAAAGTGGCCAAAATAACCCTAACTAGCACTATCTATATTTTTATTATATAGAAAAACCATGACTCTGTCATTTTATTTTTCATACGATGCCACATATGCTAGAACCGTCCACACTTTCATCTTCTCGGCTTGGGGTTTTACCACAATTTTTCTTAAATCTTTTTCCACTTCATTTCAATTCATCCTCCTCTCTCTTTCAATCTTCTGTTCATTACTTTTTTTTCAAAGGATTTCTTCCTATTTTATCAGCTTCTTGCTTGAAGTATCTATATTTATAGGTCTTCTACTTTGGGTGTTACAAGGTTCAAGTTAGTGTGTAAGCTATTTTCTATTTCCTTCTTTCTTCTATTTTGTTTCATTTTTTGTCTGCTATTATCATTTGTTAGTGTTGTTATTTATTTTGGATTTTCTTTTGCGCATTTTGTTTCGTCTTTGTATCTCATGTTTAATTTTTGTCTTCATATGCAGACTCTATCAATATAATACTTCTGCTTTCATTTGTGGTCTAAGAGACTGGTTAAAATTTTAGTTAAATTTGATTTAAGTTTCTTTTTATTTGGTTTTCTTGATTTTTCTTTTTGTCTCTTCTTGGTATAAGAACACTACCAATGGAACTGGGTTTAATATGGAACATGTGGATGCTGCTACCTGAAGCTTGAGTTAGTTTTAATTGTGTTTTGTTACATTTTTAGGTAAAACTTTTTGTGCAATAAGTGTTTGATGAATTTATTGAAAGAAATTGCTTTACATTAAACTTCTAGATTCTCCCCTTTTGAATCTTGAGCTTTGATAGATCATGGCTACACAGTTTGTGGGTTCAAGAGCAATATACTCTGTTTGACAGAGAACTTTCTATCCTTATGGTCTCTCCATCTCGAGGAGTCAATCACTTGCAATTTACATTGCATCTTCTTTCATCGGAAAGAACAATCTAGAAGAACTTTATATCTCTGCCACAAAATTTAGTCATATCTGAAAAAATTGAATATAGCCTATAGTTTATCTTTATTTCATTTTTGTTATAATACTGGTGACAACACCTTCTCATTTCCCACATTTTTCTCTATTTATTTAGATGAACCGAAAAACGTAATGCATTTTTCTCGTGTTGCGGGAAGACTTTACATTACAACAACAACAACAATAATAACCAAGTAAAATCTCATTAATGGGGTCTGGGGAGGGTAGTGTGTACGCAAACCTTACCCCTACCCCGAAGGAGTAGAGAGGCTGTTTCCGAAAGACCCTCGGCTAAAAAAAAAAGAAGACAAAAGGACAAAAAGGGAGACAATATTAGTATCACAACAACACTCATAGGATAAATAGGAACATCATAAAATTCAGAAGAAAGATGCAAAGCAAAGGGAGACAATATTAGTAAATATTAGTATCGCCACAACAATCATAAGAAAAATAGGAACACCGTGAAATCTAGAGGAAAGATGCAAAGCAAAAGCGATAGCTAGTAAATAGGACATACACTAAAAAGAGAAATAGTAAGCCACAATATTGCCACTAGCTATCTTAGACAAAATCCCTAAATTGCTAGCCCCACAATGGTACGAAGTAAGGCACGACTCAACTACCTCCTAACCTACAACCCTAATACTCGACCTCCACATCTTCCTATCAAGTGTCATGTCTTCAGAAATCTGGAGCCTCGCCATATCCTCCCTAATCACCTCTCCCCAATACTTCTTAAGCCGCCCTCTACCTCTTCTCATGCCCTCCACAATCAGTTGCTCACACCTCCGTATCGGAGCATATAATTATAGGAATATCACTCTAGCACATTGCTTTGTCCTCATTTGATATTTTATCAAATTTAGTAACTACTGAAGCAGAACAAAAATTAGAAAATATGTTAACTTTGTGTTAAACTTACAACACATATATTCTCTAACCATCATAATTCATCTAACTCATTTTATACATGATTTTAATGACAATCATTTAATATCATTTCTCCTTTATCTATCTTCTTTTCAATTTGTGACTTTGCAGATAATGTTCAAGTTTTATTCCCACTTTAAATTTACCTTATTGAAACATGTTTGTACTCAAAAGATAGAAAAATATTTACTTGCCATGGTCATGGAAGACTCGACGCACCTCCTCCATCACTTTCAGAAAGGTTATAAATTATCTATCTTGGTACCCTTTCTTTGATCCCTCGATATGTTGTTCTCCACGTATTATGTTTATCTTTACGATGGTAAGGTCTAAATCTCTGCACGTAATTTGTTGGTGTCCTCGCTTTTGTGTTTTAATTTAAAGTTAAACTCTTTCTAAATAAAGAAGTATGACATTCTTTTTGGAACGGACTAAAAAAGAAATATAACACATAAATTGGGACAGATAAATTACCTTTTATTTGTGAATTACAACATAATTACTCTATACCCCACAGCACTATTTCCATGAGATACTTTTGTTCTGTGAGTTTATGCACTAAGATAACAGAGAAAGGATGGTTTAGCATGATTAATGTGGAGTTGTTTGGTAACTGTTATATGGTATAACTTTGTTATTTTCTTTGTTCATAATCATTGCAAATTAGATGTGTCACATGTTGATGCCAAGGACAAACCAAAAATTTGAGAAAGAGAAATATATTACATGGACTGAGTCCGTATCAAACATGCGGCGCTCTTGCGGACAGAATAACACAGAAGAGTTATTGATGTTACTTAGTTTATCAAATATTCAAATTCCATGTTGATTAACTTCTAATCGGAAGGGTGAAGATTAAGCATTATTTTGAGTTGACAATATCTTGAAGGACATTTTTGTAACGATCCAACGGGTCATTTTACCTTCTAGAACCCCGTTCTCCTATATAAGACTCCTCCTATATACTTTTACTGTTTTATTACTTGCGGGGATGATTAGTTCAGGATTTGGAAAGGTTCGGGTTGAAATCGGAACACTTGGTTCCTTAGTTAGCTTTAAATAGGCTAAGTTAGACTTCGGTCAATATTTTGAGAAAACGACCCTGTAATTGGGATTTGATGATTCCAATAAGTTCGTATGATGATTTTGGACTTGGGCGTATGTTCGAATCGGGTCAGGGAGCGTTTCAGCGCTTAATAGAGAAAGTTAGCTGATTGAATATTTTAAGGTTATTTAAATTTTGTTTGGAGTAGGTTTTGGAGTGATTAATGTCCGTTTGAAATTCCGAGCAAGGGAATAGTCTCGTATGGTGATTTAAGACTTGCACGCAAAATTTGAAGTCATTCTGAGTAGTTTAAGTATGTTTCTGCGTGTTCGAAGTAAGTAAGAAAAAATTGAAATCTCTAAGTTGAATCAATTTGGTTTGAGGTATGATTCTAAGTTTTAATGTTGTTTTACGCGTTCCGAGGGTTCAAGCGAGTCCGTTTTATGATTTCACACTTGTTGGTATGTTCAGGCGAGGCCCCGGAGGCCTCGGGAGTTAATCGGACGAGGCTCGGACCATGTTTGGACTTAGGAGCAGCAGCTGAAGCTTCTAGTTTCTGCTGCAATCGCACCTGTACTTGGCCAGCCGCAGGTGCGAGCTCACAGAAGCGAGCCACAAGCTGAGGAAGCTAAACCATAGGTGTGATGCCTTGCTCGCAGAAGCGGAAAGAGGAGGGGTCGTTGGGCACCACCGAAGCGAAGAGGTGTCCGCAGAAGCGAACCCGCTTCTGTGGTGAAGGAGTCCACAAGTGCGGAAACGGGGTAGCTGGCCATGCGTGAAGATACGTACCTCGAGCCACAGAAGCGAGCTCGCAGATGCGCTAGAAGAGCCGCAGAAGCAGTGAGCTCCTCGCAGGTGTGGAAATGTTGCTGGGCAGAATGTTTTAAAAGAACGAGACTCAGCCATTTTCGCCCATTTTCTCCATTCTTGGGCCATTTTGGAGTTTCTTGAGAGGGGTATTCACCTAGAAATTTGGAAGTAATTTAATTCTATCGATTGTGAGTTAAATACATAGATTATGGGTAGATTATAATATGTAAATTGTGGAAATCAAGGGTTAGATGAAAAACCTAGGTTTTGATAAAACAAAAATGAGATTTTAACCACGAAAATGGTTATGGAATGGGATAAACATTGTATATTTAATTTCTTGAGATTATGGGTAATGATTGTCTTTGAATATTTATGGAATCAGGGCACGTGGGTCCAGGGTGAATTTTAGAAATTTTACCATTTTGGGTCGGGTAATTATTCTAATAACCTAATTTCGAATTATTGAGCATGTATTGATTAAATTATATTTTTTCGGTGCCAAGTTGTGGCTTTAACGCGAAATTTTGATCGGGGAGTGACCTTTGAGATGAGGTAAGTCTCCTGTCTAATCTTGTAAGAGGGAATTTATCCCATAGGTTTTGAAAATAAATATTTGTATCTAATTGTGGGGGCTACGTACGTACGAGGTGACGAGAGTCCTTGCGTAGCTACTATTATACTATTGTTCGGGTAGTTTTAGGACCCGATTAATGTAATATTTGGAATTTTTAACTAAACTTGTTGAATTAAAATGCTTAAATGATATTAGAAATGTTTAGAGAAATTTTGAAGGGTGGTTAATGAAACTGGTATTACCTTGGATATAAATCATTTAAAATGTTTAAGTATGTTTCGGCACGTTCGGAGTAAGTTTGAAGAATTTAAAATATATAAGTTTAATCAATTTGGTTTGAGGTATGATTCTTAGTGTTTATGTTGTTTTACGCGTTCTGAGTATTCGAGCGAGTCCGTTTTATGATTTCAAACTTGTTGGTATGTTCGGGTGGGGCCCGGGGGGCCTCGGGAGTTAATTAGATGAGGTTTGGGCCCTGTTTGGACTTAGGAGTAGCACCTAAAGCTTCCAGCTTCTGCTGCAATCGCACCTGTGCTTGGCCAGCCGCAGGTGCGAGCTCGCAGCAGTGAGCCACTAGTCGCGGAAGTGTAACCGCAGGTGCGATGCCTTGCTCGCAGAAGCAGAAAGAGAAGGGGTTGCTGGGCACCGCAGAAGCGAAGAGGTGTCCGCAGAAGCGAACCCGCTTCTGCTGTGAAGGAGTCTGCAGGTGCGGAAATGGACCAGCTGGCCATGCACGCAGATGCGCACCTCAAACTGCAGAAATGAGCTCGTAGTGCACTAGAAGAACCGCAGAAGCGGAGGGCTCCTCGCAGGTGCGGAAATGCTACTGGGCAAAATGTTTTAAAAGAATGAGGCTCGGCCAGTTTCGCCCATTTTCTCCATTCTTGGGCGATTTTGGAGCTTCTTGAGAGGGGTATTCACCTATCAACTTGGAGATAAGTTAATTTTACCTATTGTGAGTTAACTACATAGATTAATGGTAGATTATAACATGTAAATTATGGAAATCAAGGGTTAGATGAAAAATCTAGGTTTTGATAAAAAAACAAAGAAAGAGATTTTAACCACGAAAATGGTTATGGAATAGGATAAGAATTGTATATTTGAGTTCTTGAGATTATGGGTAATGATTTTCTTTGAATATTTATAGAATCCGGGCACGTGGGCCCGAGGTGAATGTTAGGAATTTTACCATGTTGGGTCAGGTGATTAATCTAATAACCTAATTTCGAATTATTGAGCATGCATTGATTAAATTATATAACATTTGGCTAGTTTCGGATGGTGGCAATCCTATCTTCTTGGCAGACCAGCAGATTCTCCTCCCATGACTTGGGACAGGTTCACCCGTATCTTCCTGGTTAGGTATATTCCACCCTCCTAGAGGGAAGAGTTGTGGTTTCAATTCGAGAAGCTCCAGCAGGGTCAGATGTCAGTGACCGATATGAGGCGAGGTACTTTGAGTTGTCCTGCCATGCACTTATGATATTACCTACTGATGCAGAGAGAGTGCGGATATTTGTCGCGGGTTTGCCCACTGGTATTCAGGCCAGTATGGCCCGGGAGGTTGATATGGGGACTTCTTGAGTTGGTTGTGGAGATAGCCCGGAGGATTGAGGGTGTACGTCAACGTAGCCAAGAAACGGTTATGAGAGATAAGCAGTTTAAATATTTTAGAGAGTTCAAAAGTGCCTCATCTGGGTGTAGAGGTTAATTCGTGAGAGGTCAGTCCGGCAGGCCCCCTTACCCAGCCCCACAACCTCCTCGGAGTGCTCCAGTTTGACCTTATTTCAGTGCTATGGAGGAGAGTTCTTACCGTCCACCGGCTATTCTGGGTTCTTCTAGTGGGTATTCAGGTCATCAGTGCCAGACTTCAGGTCAGCAGTCCATCATACCGAGGGGATGTTTCGAGTGCAGGGATTTTAGTCATATGCGGAGGTTCTGCCCTAGGCTTCGGGGTAGGTCAGTGCAGTAAGGTTAGCAGCCTATGATTACGGCACCGGTTGCTCCACCAGTCGTCCGGCCGCCTAGAGCCGGAGGGCAGGTGGGTAGGGGCTATCCTAGAGGTGGAAGGCAGCCAGGTGGAGGCCAGTCAGGTGGCGCTCCAACTCGATTCTATGCTGTTCCGGCCAGACAAGATGCAGAGGCCTCAGATGCCGTGATCAGAGGTATTATTTCTATCGGCGCCAAAGATGCCTCAGTATTATTTGATCCATGGTCTACATATTCCTATGTGTCATCTCTATTTTCTCATTTCCTAGGTGTTTCTTTTGAGTCCTTGGATACTCCTATTTATGTGTCCACTCCTGTGGGTGATTCTGTTGTTATGGATCGGATCTACCGGTCCTGCATTGTTACATTCTATGGTTATGAAACAAGGGAAGACTTTCTGCTGTTTGATATGACCGACTTTGAGATCATCCTAGGCATAGATTGGTTATCTCCGTACCATGCTATCCTAGATTGCAATGCCAAGACTGTCATCCTGGCGATTCCAGAGTTCCCTAGGTTGGAGTAGAAGGGTTCGTCTGTTAGTGCATCTAGTCAGGTTATTTCCTTTCTAAAGGCTCGACACATGGCCGAGAAGGGTTGTTGGTCTTTTTGGATTATGTTAGGGCTACTACTGTAGAGACTCCGACAATTGATTCAGTGCCAGTAGTCCGAGAGTTCTCCGATGTGTTTCCTTCTGGTCTTCCAAGCATGCCACCGGATCGTGATATTAATTTCTGTATTGATTTAGCTCTAAGTACCCAGCTTATATCTATTCCACTGTACCGTATGGCTCCGAAAGAGTTGAAGGAGTTAAAGCAACAACTTGAGGAGTTGTTGGCAAAGGGGTTCGTCAGGCCGAGTGCGTCGCCTTGGGGCGCACCGGTACTATTTGTGAACAAGAAAGATGGGACTATGCGGATGTGTATTGATTACCGCCAATTGAACAAAATTACCATTAAGAACAAGTATCCGTTGCCGCATATTGATGATTTGTTTGACCAATTGCAGGGTTCCAGAGTGTTTTAAAATATCTGCTTGAGGTTAGGGTATCATCAGTTGAAGATTCAGGATTCTGATGTTCCGAAGACTGCCTTCCGGGCTAGATATGGCCATTATGCGTTTCTGGTGATGTCCTTCAGTTTGACTAATTCCCTGGTGGTGTTTATGGATCTGATGAACCGGGTGTTCAGGACATACATTGATTTGTTTGTCATCGTTTTCATTGATGACATTTTGATCTACTCGTGCAGTAAGGAGGATCACGGGCAACATATGAGAGTGATGCTTCAGACCTTGTGGGAACAAAAACTATATGCTAAGTTCTCCAAGTGTGATTTTTGGCTAGACTCTGTAGCATTTTTGGGGCATATTGTATTGGGCGAGGGTATTAAAGTTGATCCCAAAAAGATCGAGGCAGTTTAGAATTGGCATCATCCCACTTTGGTGACCGAGATCAGTAATTTCCTGGGGTTAGCAGGTTATTATCGTCGGTTTGTGGAGGGATTTTCATCTATTGCAACACATTTGAGTAGATTGACCCAGAAGGGTGCTCCGTTCCGATGGTCAGATGATTGTGAGGTGAGCTTTTAGAAGCTCAAGACATCATTGACTTCAACACAAGTGTTAGTGTTGCCTTCCGGTTCGGGGCTATATACGGTGTATTGCGACGCTTCACGCGTTTGCCTGGGTTGTGTACTGATGCAGGAAGGGCGAGTTATTTCATATGCCTCACATCATCTGAAGTCCCACGAGAAGAATTACCTGGTACTTGATTTGGAGTTAGCTGCAATTGTTCATGCTATTAATATTTGGAGGCATTATCTTTATGGGGTGTCCTGTGAGGTTTACACAGATCATCGCAACTTGAAGCATTTGTTCAAGCATAGGGATCTAAATTTGAGGTAGTGCAGATGGCTTGAGTCACTAAAAGATTATGATATTACTATCCTTTATCATCCGGGCAAAGCAAATGTAGTTGCAGATGCCTTGGGTAGGAAGGCGGAGAGTATGGGTAGTTTGGTCTTCAGTTCAGCAGAAGAGAGGCCATTAGATTTGGACATTCAGTCCTTGTCTAATAGACTTGTAAGGTTGGATATTTCAAAGGCCAGACGAGTTCTTGCATGTGTTGTTGCCCATTCTTCACTATTTGACCGGATCAAGTCTCGCCAATTTGATGATCCACACTTGTTGGTTATTCGAGGTTGCTATTGGTAATGATAGCGTTCTGTGACTCCAGGGTTGCCTATGTGTTCCTAATGTTGATGGCTTGAGGGAAAAGATCCTAGAGGAGGCACACAACTCTCAATATTCTATGCATCCAGGTGCTACGAAGATGTACTGTGACCTGCGACAACATTTTTGGTAGCGGCGGATAAAGAAGGACATAGTTGAATATGTAGCTAGGTGCCTAAATTGCCAGCAAGTTAAGTATGAGCACCAGAGGCCTACTTCAGCAGATGACTATACCGGAGTGGAAATGGGAACACATTACTATAGACTTTGTAGTTGGGTTGCCGCGGACTGTTACAACCCATGTTTTCGTACGTACGAGTCGTCATAAGTCAATTGTTGTAAGCTCAAAAATGAAATCATATTTGAAAAGATTTCAAAGTAAGTTAATCATATTACCTAGGAGGTTACAAATATTGAAGATCATGAACAACAAGTACAAAGATGGTTGGAAGTTTCAGAATCTACAGGAATTGAAAACAAATAATGTTTCGTCGAAAGTCGACAAATTGGGAATGTTATAACATGTACTTTTGGA
>AWOL01S0173416.1:0-13772 GCA_000715115.1 Nicotiana otophora
GGGCTCCCTCTCCTTCGACAAGAACTATAGCAAATTTCTAAGACGACTTTCGAAATTATCCTTCCAACCATGCTGTAATAAATTCCGCTAGTATCCATTCTAGGTCCAATGACCTCATCTCATCTAACACGACCACTCTAGTGACATGACATACCCATACAATCTAAAGCCACATCCCGTGCAATCCGTGCACCAATAAGCAACCTTCCAAATGTACTCAATCATGGAAACAATGACTCAGACGAGAAAACTGTCCCGCAAGCTCAACAAGTACCACTACAACACAATGCTAAGAACATATCACACACCGTAGAACCAAAACACACGAATCTAATACAAGGGATCATATCTCAACATAACTCCGCTGCAATGCGTGACCCCATCCAAACACCGATCCATATGAAATACCTCAGCCACTATGCTCAAAATCAATAACCACACGCAATCCGACATCAAGTATTCAAAGTGCATTACCATAACCATGGAGAAGCAGATGACACAATGCCACACAAAACCCGAAAGAACATAACCCATATGCCATCAACCATGCAATACCCAATTACTCATCTCGCTCAAATTCCGCTATAAAGCTCAAATAGAACCGCACCAGGTGTGCTTATAACCAATGAATCACAACTCCTCGTAGCATAAAAGAGTAACTCACAGATCATTTCAGAACACGAATAAGCTCAACAACAACTGAATGGCACATCCCTCAACAATAGCAGTATGGAGCCAACCAATCCGGCTCAGTGTAGAATATCCATCCTAATTGGGCCTACCAGTGGACCCCCAAATCAACTTCGGGCACCCACAAATAGATAAATATCCCTCGGTAAGCCCACAATGACTGAATCATAACACATACTATCGTCCTAACACATACTATCGTCTAGCTAGCTTGCCATGACTTCACAGTCCACAACCATGAAACAATCTGCTCTTGAGAACTCCCAGTCTCCAAATCCATAGAACACATGAATCACTATATCTGATCCTAACTCTACCGCCAGAATGTCTAACACATCTCTCATACACGATCATCCCATGAGGAATACATCAAAAATTCTTCCGTGTCACATAGCAAAATTTGAATATCAGCAGTTGATCAACCAGGAGAGCGCTGCAGTACCAGTGAAGTATCCATAAATCAAAACACATTGCCCCTTCTGAAATGTGCACTCTACTCACGCAATACCAAATAGTTATAGCATTCATTTAAACATCAAAAACCGTCCATTCCATCTAAGATTTTATAACCTCCCCTTCAAAACTAAACCGTAACCTTGCACACGTAAACCTTAATCCCACACAACACGCCGCATTTATCATGCCATCATATGAGAAAATACGAGAACCTCATAATCATTCTGAGTCACAAGTAGAATACATATCCGATCAGCCAGAAGCCTTTCATTTGATCTCATCTCGGAGAAAATCCCAATACACAACATATTCCTCATGCCGGTAGAAAATATACTCCTCGAACCGTGGTAAAAACCATTGAGAACTCTTCAAAACCCATTTGCACATAACCAAGCTCTCAGAACCGAATCTTTCTAACTCAACCCAGCCACGCATGTCGCCAAAACCCAAGAGCATTGCCACGAAACACCTGTGGAGACTGGACACATCATAAGTACCCAAATAACCGATTATATCAATTACTGTGCTGATCCAACCTACTACCACGTTGTCCTATTTCTCCAAGTCCCTTCCAAATTGCCTTAAAATTGATACTTCTCCTTGCCGGAATACCACGATCCTTAACCAAAATTCTCCACACAAGAGACCCTAGTATAAAACCACAACGCCCTAAGGCACATAAGCCGCCGACTTCCCTTTTAAGCACCCCAAAGAACTACAACCGCGACACCCACTCTAAAGAGACCTTATGTGAACCTAAAATTGTTTCCTTCACCTTCTTGATGCTGAAATGCATAATCCACAATGGTATAAAAATGCCACAAGTTTCGACACCATCCAATATAACTCTCAGTTTCTAGCCATATATAAATCTTGAAAATTCCAAATCGCTACATATAAATCTTGAATCCATTAGAACCATTCTCGAGAGTCATCCACTCGGCTCAAATCTCAATTAAACTGACCAAACAGACCGAACGATCTGTGCCCCATTAGCACACCAACACCCAAGGGAGTAACCCACACTCCTAAGCAACCGAGAAAATTCCTACTCCATGTACACTACTTCCTTCTGGAATAACCACTCAATTATTTTATGATTCACATATACCCATAGAGTGTAATACAATATGTATCCAGAAATTCCTTTACCCGAGTCATTCTCGATCTCGACCTCTGCAAGTCATAACCGATTCACAGGTATACCCTGAACTGAAACCAATACAACACATAATCGTATAATCAACTCGTCGATAACAGACTCCCCCACTTGGATCAAAGCCATGGAGTAAAACATCTGATTACTTACAATAACCATACCCCATTAATACCATAATACCACAATGAGATTCCACTAAATCCTTCATCCGCTCATACAACACAAACCATCTAGTACCTCAAATCATCTGCAAATCTCGCGTTCATCCTCGTGATGGTCAAGACAACTTCCACAAGCGATCCAAACTCAAATTGCAACATATATCATTCACTGGTAAAAGAGAACTCTCTACCAAACATCATAGGGATCACACAACCTCAGGACACCTCGCAGGAGATAACCCACCTGCTTTGCCTCGAACTGACATCTCTCTATACCCTTCCACAGTCATGACTACTACGCAATCACTTAATCTTCTAGATTATGAACTCATGAACAAGACATGAGAATCTACTTCACTCCACAACTAAATAACATGAGAGATCCCTCAACACACCCATAACTCGAGACCATACGCCAGAAATCAGACACCCCGTAGTCCTTGATACATCTCAAGTAAACTATTCTCGTCACATTCGAACAATCTGAACACATCTTGCAGTCTCATCATACTCCCCACATAGTCATCCAATCACAAATTCCACTAATAGGGACACCAACAAATTTATAAGTCCCAAAAGCACGTGCTCGCACAATCAAAATCTCCGTGCTCAAGCTACCATCAAAACCTGACCTCAAGTCATCCAGACTGGACCATCATCAACACGACAAAATCACATCTCGCACCATAACCATGGAATCACAAGCCGCCGACATACAGCCTAGACCGAGCACTCACATGCGCATACGAATGCGTGGAAGGAATTTAAAGAGTTACACTTCAAGCTGAATCAATGCTGCACGATAGGGATAGAAAGACGGGAAGTATATCCTAAATTTCCTGTAGCCTCTCGAAGATAGGTATGGACGTCATTATATCGATCCACAAGACTCTACTAGACACTTTCTCATGACTTATAGAACCTATGAACCTAGAGCTCTGATACCAACTTGTCACGACCCAAAATCTAACTAGTCGTGATGGCACCTAACCCAACCCGCTAGGTAATCCAATAAACAACTATCCAATTCCAATGATATTTAACAAGCCAGTTAAATCACGAGCTTCTAAGAATAGAATTTACAAAACTAGTATGAAATAAATACATCATCTATTCGAAATATACATGAACAAATTTTTATAAATCTAATGCTACCATGAACAAGAGGCAGCTACAACCGGAATGCAGGTACATCTTCAGATCCAGCTCCCAACGAACACAACAACATCAACAGCCAACATCTGTATGCAAGGTGCAGAAGTGTAGTTTGAGTACAACCGACCCCATATACTCAATAAGTAACAAACCTAACCTTAGGTTGAAAGTAGTGACGAGCTTGTCCCAAGGTCAGGGTCCAGCTCCAATAACCAACAATAGTTCATAACAACATAAAGCAAGTAATAAAAGAAGTAACCCAAAGAATAAATGCTCAGCTTAATCATGATTTCTAAAAATAATTCTGCCTTTCCAGTGTATTAGTGAAAATCCAAATTGTTTATCGAAGTTACCAAAAATATAAGTAAGTTTGAAAATAGTAATCTTTCCAAAAATTCTTTTAATAATAAATAAGATGTTTCATTTCTTTCCAGATAGCCTGTGTGAAATGCATCACCATGCCCATATGCCAATATGTGTGAGAAATCATGAATGATGTGATACCGTACATCATGAGAAAAAACACATCTCTATGCCTGTATGTCATGTGTGCATGTCAATGCAATGTATCTCAGAGATAAGCTTATGTACTCACACTCTCAGAGTATTCAATCTCACTTTCTCACACATTTCACTCATCATGCTCAATCACTCGGTACTGTATATGGACAATCCTTCCCAGAGAAGATCCATCCCGGAATATACATATCAACTGATCATCAGTCACTCAGTACCGAGTAGGGCCAGTCCAGCATGTGGAGAAGATCCATCTCCAGGTATATAATGCTTCGGACAAGATCCATGTCTAGGGAAGATCCATACCTCAATATAAATGCTTCGGACAAGATCCATGTACAGGGAAGATACATCCCTCAATATAAATCAACCGCGCTCACTGGGGGTATGTACAGACTCCGGAGGGGCTCCTTCAGCCTAAGCGCTATCATAAATCAGTATAATCGCTGCAACGAGCAGCCCAATCCTATAATGTCACTCATAATCAGGCCCTTGGCCTCAATCAGTCATCAATCTCTCAAGTCTCTCTCTCGCGGGCTCACAATGTCATGAAACTAGCCCTAAAATGATGATATGATGTATCAATAAATAGCGACAGAGATTGAGATATGATATGCATATGAATGCGTATGACTGAGTATGTAATGCAATGAAAGTAGATAACTCAACAACAGAAATGACCTCAGTGGGTCCCAACAGGATAAGCATGTAGCCTAGACATAGTTTCTAACATGGATCACAACTCAATAGCTCAAGAACGTAGAAATTTCATGGTTACAGCTAAGATCAGGTAACTACACAATACTACAAAATAACAGAGTCACAATTCACACGGTGCATGCCCACACGCCCGTCACCTAGCATGTACGTCACCTCAACATTGACCACATAACACGTTATTCGGGGTTTCATACCCTTAGCACTACGTTTAAAAGTGTTACTTACCTGAACAAGCCATTACCAATGTGAAGCAAGCCAAGCGATGCTCCAAAGATTCCATCACGCGCTTAGAGACCTCCGAACGGCTCAAAACTAGCCAAAAGCAACTCAAATACGTCAAATAAAGCCCAAGGAAACAATTCCAAATGATAAAGATCGAATCTTTAATAAAAACCCAAAATTGGCCAAAAGTACACCCAGACTCGCGCCTTGTAACCCAACAAAAATCACAAAATCCGATAATCCATTCAATTATGAGTCCAACCATACTAGTTTCACTCAAATCCGACTCCAATTCGATGTTCAAAACTCAAAAATTCATATTATGAAACTTTAGCCAAAACCTCCAATTTTCTCTTTAAAATTCACAATCAAATTACCAAAAACGAGGGTAGATTCGTGATATAAAATCAAAAATGAGTAGAGAACACTTACCCCAGTCCATAAGATGAACATTGCTTCAAGAATCGCCTCAATCCGAGCTCCATAGCTCCCAAAATGAAGAAAGAACCAAAACCTTCGATAATATAGCTTCTGCCCAGTGATTCCGCATTTGCGGACAATTCGTCACATCTGCGACCACCGTTTTTGAGGTAAAACTTCGCTTCTGTGAAAACAGCCTGACCGAGCAATCCCCTGCATATGCGGTCTTTAAACCGCTTCTGCGATCGCGCTTCTGCACACTTGAACCGCATCTGTGGTTGCGCAGGTGCGTCCAAGCACCCGCACCTGCGATCCTCACGCCCAGCTCCCCTTCACACTTCTGCGATGAGACTGCCGCTTTTTGCGGCTCCGCACCTGCGCCCAACGCTTCGCAGGTGTGGTCACACCAGAACCAGAAATCTTCAGCAATGCAACATGAAATGAAAATGATATGAACCTCGTCTGTGACTCACCCGAGCCATTCGGTACACCGTCCAAATATACCGATAAGTCCCATAACATAACACGGACCTACTCGAGGCCTCAAAACATACATAACAACGTCAAAATGACGAATCACACCTCAATTCAAAATCATTGAACTTTGAAACTTCAAACTTCATAACCGATGCTGAAACCTATTATATCACGTACGATTGACCTCAAATTTTGCACACAAGTCCCAAATAACATAACGAAGCTATTCCAATTCCCGAAACCAAAATCTGGATCCGATATCAAAAAGTCCACTCCCGGTCAAACTTTTTAAAAATCCAATTTTTGCCATTTTAAGACAAATTCAACTACGGACCTCCGAATCACAATCCGGACGCGCTCCTAAGTCTAAAATCACCCAATGGAGCTAATGGGACCATTAAAACCCCAATTCGAGGTCAACTACTAAAAAGTTAAACTTGGTTAACTCTTCCAACTCAAAGCTTTCTAGTTGAGAATCCTTCTTCCGAATCAATTTCGAATAACCTGAAAACCAAAACCGACAGTTCACATATATCATATGGAGCTACTGATCCCTTTAAATTATCGAGCAAAGTGCAAATTCTCAAAATGACCGATCGGGTTGTTACAATACTCCATGTATTCATGAACAAAAACATGTTTTGCACATATGTCCAAAACTTATGTTTCTCCGTTTAATGTAGGTCGTACCATCCAGTAAACACTTGCACATGATGAATGATGAAGGAAGGCATTACACTATTTGCCTCCAATGAAAAATTGCAGTTGTAGGAGGTTCCAAGTGGACGAGCTATATACTATGCCCACATTCTTGGGCTATCTTGAAAAGCAAGTTTCTAATGCCAGATGATTATTGTTCGGACTATTACAAACCAAGGTATGTTGTAATGACATACGAGGTCCCCGTGTATCCTCTCCCTGACCGAAGTGAATGGAATATACTAGCGCATATATCAGAGGAAGTTGTCTTACCACCCAAATGGAAAAGACCCCCTAGAAAGCCAAAGAAGAAACGCGATAAGCCATTAAGTGAATTGCTTCAGAAGAAGAGTCAACATTCATGTAGTATATGTGGGCAGGGTGGACACAATAAACGTACTTGTAGAAATGCCCCACGTAGGAATTAGTTGTGTCCTGATTTTAATTCCTCCAATCACTGTTTTTGGATTTGTTCAAGATTTTCTATTACTTATTGATTTCTAGATGTATTTAGTTATCTACCTTTAAAAAATTCATCCATGAACAATCAAATACTTATGTGATGATAGTTATGCTTATTAATACAACTACACTTGATTACATTATTTTCAGCACTTTTAAAGAAACAATAAAGTTAAAATGGATTCTTGAATCATGAGAATTTGAATACAGAAGTATATAAAAAAAATGAATGTATTCATAATAATAGTTGCATTAAGAAAAAAAACACATTCTTATATTAAAAAAAAAGGTTGCGTAAAACCATGATCAATTCAGTAATAAGTTGAAAATACAATCTGTAAAACATAAAACTATTCTATAAATATCTTCATAGAAGTATCCGATTTTGCGATTTGCCTAACATTCTTTGTCGGTTATCGCATCGGCGTCTAACTTTCGCATAGCATAGTCCCAAAAGAGTGCACCATATCTTAGCCGGAGTAAATTAGGATCAAAGGTTGTTTGGGGAACCAATCCACAAGTGCTCAAATACTCTGTATATGCTGCGACATACAACCCACAGTTCCTGCAAAAAAGTATATTAATAATAGTTAAATACAATGCATATATATATGATTAAAAATGATACAAGAATAAAAAATGATTGAATGCATACATACTCCCAGATCTTTGTTGAAGCACATTTGAAACAAACACAACATCAAAAGTGTCAGTTTGTGCCTTGTCATTGTATGCTGATTCTCGAGACCAATCTATACCTTGCTTGTCTGTTTAAACATCACTGATCGATAGGTATAGAGGTATAAGCTTAGCAAGCTTATCTATCTCAGAACTGACATAAGCATCATGACCTACTGACAGGTAGGAGTCATATACATTGATACATCTGTCCTTAAATGATACAACTGCCAACATCCAATGAAGTTTGTTTTTCAGTTTGACTGGTATCAAAACATTGTCGACTGTATGGCATGGTACATTAGCTAGCAACCTGTAGCCCCTTATGTATTTGCATAAAACATCTTCTTCCTTGGCTACACTTGCATCATAACTTGTATCATTATACTTGTCAAAAATTTCAGCAATCCTTGTCTTGAATAAACAATCAACAATAGTGTATATGAATGTGTTACTTTGGTTATACTTGCCTTTCTTTCTCAAGTAGTAAAATATGACATCAATATGCTGTGGATTAGTAAATACATACTCTCAATATATTAAATATAAAAAAATTGAAAATCATCTTCTTAATAGTGAATACAATGAATACAAAATATTAAAATACACTGAATACAAACACTGAAATAAAACAGAATATAAACAATGAATACATTCAATTTTGAAATACAGTGAATACAGTAAAATATACTGAATACAGATAAAAATACAGTGAATACAACCAATAAAATATATTGAATACAACAGTAATAACATGTACCAAATAGGTTGTACTGCTATGGATTAAGTTTTTCTTCGAGGTCGGAGATTATATCGGTGTTAATGTAGAAACTGATATGCGGTGAAGAAGTAGGCGGGTATTTAACAAAGAATTTTATTTTCTACATACAAATACAACAAAAAAGATAGTTACGTGCTTGAAAATATAGATGGATACAGTTAGGTTGGAACATTACTTTAATTATTTTTAATGTAGGTTGTTTATGAGTTCAAATACATATAAATATATGTATATATGAAATACATTATATTCATTGCATACAAAATATAGTACATATAAAACACTGAATACGTGAATACAAAACTTAGACATGAATACATCAAAAATACTAGTTATGACAAAAAAAATAACTTTGAATTATGACAATAATGGTAGAAATGTTAGTGTATTTAAAATTATTGTTTTATGAACTAAAATACATATAAATACATCTAAATATAAAAACAATCACTGTACAAACTAAAATCATTGTATGCGGACTCAAATACATATAATATAAATACATATAAGAATACCTTGTCCATCCATGTTTTCGAGCTACTTCATTCGACGACCTCTTTTCCCTTGCTCCCAGAAGCAACATCGATAAGTTTTCTTCTCTTTTCCACATTTAAGTTTTGTACAAAAATTTGAGGAACATCAAGGAATTGTTGATTTGTTTCGAAGATTTCTTATCTTGACCTTATTTCATAGGGTCATTGCATAGTTTTGCTCGCCTTTTGGCTTCCATGGTTGCTGATGAACTTGAAAATACATGTTCCTCTTGAGTGATTTACAAATCGAAAAGATGACCCATCTAATTTGAGTGCTTTAGTGGGTATACCTTGTCATGACCCGATTTTTCCTATAGGCCGTGATGGTGCCCAACGTCGCCGCTAGGCAAGCCAATGGTTGTCATGTGTTTACTCTTTTAAAAATATCAAAGTAGGTGATTTTTATTTATTAAGTAGATGCGAAGTGGAAAATTATAGTAAAGTAAGGCGTAAACTAATGAAAGAGCAAATACGGTGAAACAAATACTCAAAACCATAAAGTGTCTACTAGCATGTTTTCAAGACCCGGTGTCACAAGTGTATGAGCAACTAGTAGAATATACAAATTACCTATGCTACTGTCTGAAATAAGATAGACAAAAAGTAAATACAAAAGAGAGATTGCGGGTGCTGCAGAATGGACTCGGAGAGCAGCTCACCACTATGCCTAAGGGTAACGGGGGTGCGCGCCTGAATGAATGCTAGATGCATCTACCTCAGATCCTGCACGATTAATGCAGAAGTATAGCGTGAGTACATAAATAACATATACCCAGTAAGTATCCAGTCTAACCTCGAATAAGTAGTGACGACGGGTCGACATCGACACTTACTATGGGCCAACAAATAAAATATAGAAATTCTAAATAGGCATGGAAAATGGGAATAATAATAATAACACAATAGCAAGCAGTGAATAAATGATTCTTTAACTTATAGTCAATTTAAAAATATCCAGCTGACACGTACTAACTCCGACAAAGTTTGATCAAATAAATAAATTATAACCTCTCAAGTCATAAATATAATATCAAGTGTAATCGGGTACCGAGCATTATCACGTAAGATTTATACCGAGATCGTACAACCCGATCCAGAATAATGTGTACTATGCCAAGGATCGAACGACACAAACCATAGATGCATCTATTATACTGCCGAGGCATTCGGCCTGCTCTATAAGAAGAGATAATACTCTACGAATATCCGATTTAAAAGTTATCTTAAGACTAATACACAAGGAAAACACAATTTCTATTAACGGTCAAGTAACCTGCCTAAACTCAAAGTAAGTGAAATCCGGTCTTTACGAATTCTTTATCAAGGTTCAATATAATTTAAGCACTTAAATTAACAAGTAAAGTGCAACAATACAAGTATTTCATGATTGGGTCCTAAAACTACCCGGACTTAAGCATGATTTGTAGCTACGCACGGACTCTCATCACGTCGTACATACGTAGCCCCCACAATTAGAAACAAATAGTAATTTAAAGCGCCTATGGGTAAATTCCCTCCTACAAGGTTAGGCAAGAGACTTACCTCGTACCGAAGCTTACTTTCTGGCCCACAAATTCACTCTAAGGCCTCAACTTGGTACCGAATAACCGAAGCTAGCCAAATATTATATAAATTAAATCAATATAAACTCAAAAGTTCATAGTTTAGCTATTAGAGTGATTACCCAACCCAAATTGGAAGATTCTTAAAATTCACCCCAGGCCCACG
This sequence comes from Nicotiana otophora, assembly GCA_000715115.1. Taxonomy (NCBI): domain Eukaryota; kingdom Viridiplantae; phylum Streptophyta; class Magnoliopsida; order Solanales; family Solanaceae; genus Nicotiana; species Nicotiana otophora. The sequence goes on from AWOL01S0173416.1 coordinate 10,858, forward strand.
TGTCCGAATTTTGAAATATTTTGAAGATAAGTGTGTAACGGCCTGACTTGTTATTTTGAGCATTTACGCTCATTTCAACTATTTGAAGTATTGAATAGCTTTATATGATGTATTATGACGTATGTGAATCGTCGGTTTCGATGTTTCAGGTGTTTCAGGATTAGTTAGGAAGAATAAATTTCATGTTGGAAGCTTAAATGAAAAAGGTTGACCGGAGATTTACATTTATGCAAATGACTACGGAATGGAGTTTTGATGGCTCCAATAGCTCTGTATGGTGATTTCTTACTTAGGAGTGTGTCTAGATATTTATTTGGAAGTCCATAGTTGATTTTGGCTTGAAATGGCGAAAGTTGGAAATGAAAGGTTTGGAGTTTGACCGGGAGTTGACTTTATTGATATCGGGGTCGAAATCCAGTTCTCAAAAATTTGATAGGTCCGTTATATCATTTATGACTTGTGTACAAAATTTGAGGTCAATCAGACTTGATTTGTAGGTTTCGGCATCGAATATAGAATTTGGAATTCGGAAGTTCATAAGTTTCTTTGGCTCGAATCGATGCGTGATTTGTGATTTTGAGGTTTGGTACCTTGGGGAAATTCTTGAATAAATCTTGTGTGAAAGTGGTGGTTGCAGAAATAACCTTGACCCGGGTAAAATAGAAAAGATTTTCTATCACCAGCGCCCAAGGTAGCATGGGGCGCTAGCCCTGGCGCTGGGAATTTTGAGGTTCTGGAAATATGGCCACAAGTAGCGGGGGCCGCTACTTGTGGCGCTTGAAATATTATATACCCATTTCAGGTTCATTTTCCCCAATTCCTCTTGGTCGAATTTTAGGAGTTTTTTCCACTCTCTCAAGACCTCCAACTCCCCCCCATCTTCAAGGTGAGTAATCCCTACTAATTTGGTGTTTCATTCCATCAATTCCACCCTAAAACTAACTCAATCCTCCATAAAATCCTTAGATCTTCAAGAAATTTCTTCAAGAACTCAAAAGAGGGTTTTAGAAAGATTTCTTCCAAAAGGTAATCCTACACCCTTAGACTTACATACATGGATTTATTATGGGAATATGAGTATGAATTAAGTATTGAAACTTATGGGATGGTGATTGGAAGCCATAAGTTCTCAATTTAAATGCATAACCATTGTAAAGATTGAAAAGTGATTATTTGATGAAATTTTGTTGGTTGGGTGTGAATGGTTGGTCACGCGTGTGATGTTGGGAGTATAAATTGTTAAANGAACTCAAAAGAGGGTTTTAGCAAGATGTCTTCCAAAAGGTAATCCTACACCCTTAGACTTACATGCATGGATTTTGTTATGGGAATATGAGTATGAATTAAGTATTAGAACTCATGGGATGGTGATTGGAAGCCATAAGTTCCCAATTTAAATGCATAACCATTGTAAAGATTGAAAAGTGATTATTTGATGGAATTTTGTTGGTTGGGTGTGAATGGTTGGTCACGCGTGTGATGTTGGGAGTATAAATTGTTAAAGAATGATTGTGGTATAAATTATTGGTAAATGGTGGTTGTTGGATGAACTAATACTATGGTTAAGAGATGTAGAGATTTATGCCTACTAGGCGTTTGATAAAGTGTCTAAATGGCCTAAACTCTGGAATTGGTTACTAATGTTGCTTCCATTGGATGTTGATATTGTAGATTGAAGTTGCTTAGTATAGTGGATCATTGTAGTGTCATTAAGGGGTGAATTTCAGTTTCGGATTGTTGGCTTTGAATTGCGGAGATATGAAGGCGTTCAGAGGTAGATACGTGCAGAATGAAATTCCCGGAGCAATTGTTTAGCTTGCTCGACATTGGATTGGCTTATTTGAGGCAAGTGTTTTGTCTAACTTTGTTGAGGGAAATTTTCCTACTAAGCCATTATTAGTTACATGCGGGGATGATACATATATGATATGACGAGCATATATGCATGTGCCAGGGTTAATCATGCTCGGAGGTAAATTATACGATTTATTGTGCTTTGTAGAATTATGTGACACTCTTTTTTCATGTCTTCTTTGACTTCAAGATTTCTATGAATATGACATTAAAGGCTAGAAACCCTGATTTGGCTTATTATAATTTGATTAAAAATCTGACGAACTTTTGAGAAAATTATTGATGTGCTAAACTAGGTCGTTATTATACTTAATCACAAAAACTGTAACGACCCGGCCAGTCATTTCGAGTATCCCGTCTCCCCATTTACTGTTCAAATTGTGCTTTACGATTGTTATTTAACTTGCCGGGTTAATTGGTTCGGGCCCGATGAGGTTTTGGAATGATTTGGAACACTTAGTTTCAAGGTTTAGAACTTAAGTTGAAAAGGTTGACCGGACGTTGACTTATGTGTAACAACCCCTGGAAACTTTTGTTAATGAAAAGTTTTGGCCGAAGAAGGTGATTCGCGGTCGAGTTTGCGATCGCATATTCACTATGCAGACAACATAAATGTCGCAGAGTGAAGCAGAAATGAGCCAAGTTTGAGGACCATTGTGCGGTCAGTTATGCGACCTCAACTTGGGATTTTCGGAGGAAAGTTATGCGGTGCATTATGCGACCGCAGAATAGGTCTGCAGTGCATTTTATGACCACAGAATAGATCTGCGGGCCGCAAACCTGCCGCAGAACCAACTCGAAACAACCCAATTTTTAGAGATCAATTCCGCGGTCCATTTTCCGGGCCGCACAATAGTTATGCGGTGCACTCTGCAATCGCAGACCTTAGTTCGGAGAATCCATTTTTTGATTTTTATAACCCGACCCAACTTCCATTTATAGCCCTTGAAGCTCATTTTGGAGCAAAAATCTAATATTTTAGAGAGAAGGGAGAGTGCTCTAGAGAGAGGAAGAAGATCAAGTGCTTTGTTCATCAAGATCTTGTTCAAGCTTTGAAATCC
>AWOL01S0173424.1:8507-19299 GCA_000715115.1 Nicotiana otophora
AGGTGCGGTAGAGGCTCCGCGGGTGCAAAAATCGCAGAAGGCAGAACCTTCATTTAAGTCCGAGTTTGAGAAAGTTTTGCTCATTTCTTCACCACTTAGAGGCGATTTTAGAGCTGGTTAGAGACGGGATTCCAACCACTGATAGAGAAAGTAATTTCTACCCATTGTGAGTTAAATACATAGTTTATGGGAATATTATAACATGTAAGTTGGTAGAAATTGTGGGTTTAGATGAAAAACCTAGGTTTTGACAAAAATAGAATTTAACCACGAAATTTGTTATGGTATTGGGTATAAATTATATATTTGAGTTCGTAACGCTATGAGTAACGATTTTCTCTGCAAATTTCCGAAATCCGGGCACATGGGCCCGGGGACGAGTTTTAAGAATCTTGCAATTTGGGTTGAGTAATTGTTTAAATGGTTAATTATGGATTTTCGAGCATGTATTGATTAATTTGTATAACATTTGACTAGTTTCGAATTTTTTGCACTAAATTGAGGCTTTAGAGCGGAACCTTAGCCGGAAAGTGAGCTTTGAGACAAGGTAAGTCTCTTTTCTAACCATGTAAGAGGGATCTCATCCCCCTAGGTGTGTTTTGCTAAAAGAATNTAGAATTTAACCACGAAATGTGTTATGGGATTGGGTATAAATTATATATTTGAATTCGTAAGGCTATGGGTAACGATTTTCTCTGATAATTTCCGAAATCCGGGCACATGGGCCCGGGGACGAGTTTTAAGAATCTTGCAATTTGGGTTGAGTAATTGTTTAAATGGGTAAATTATGGATTTTCGAGCATGTACTGATAACTTTGTATAATATTTGACTAGTTTCGGATTTTTCGGTACCCAATTGAGGTTTTAGAGCGGAACCTTAGCAGGAAAGTGAGATTTGAGACAAGATAAGTCTCTTTTCTAACCATGTAAGAGGGATCTCATCCCCCTAGGTGTGTTTTGCTAAAAGAATTATTGTGTGTGGGGAGCTACATACGTACTAGGTTACGAGAGTCCGTGCTTAGCTATATTTCATATGAAGTCCGGGTAGTCTTAGGTTTCAGATCATGCTTTTGTTTTTATCGTAATATCATTATGTTAATTAATTGTCTTGAAAATAAGGTTGAGGATTTTTAGATTTAAAGCTTTTAATTAGCCTCATTATGTTATGGAAAGAATTGAGGAATTTCTAATAATTTGAGAATTTATATTTATTTGTGTCGCAAATGTTTCTGCGGGTGAGGTACTGGTTCCACTACTCTCATGGGAGTGGGTAATTCACCTCGGCAGGTTAATAGATTCATCTATGATTCATGACGTTCGACCCTCGACATTGCACACAGTTATGTATATGTATTATTGGATCGGGCCATACGTCCTCGGCAACTTTCGTGCGCAATAATACCTGGAACCCGATTATACTTGATGTTGTTTAATCTTTTGAAGAGATTAAATGATTAAAGGATGGAAATTTTTATTTGGAATTCATTTTTAGTAAGGGGATTTGTTTATTTATTGATTATTATTAGATTTCATTATCATTTACATAATTCCTGATTATTTAAAATTCTATTCTTATTATTGTTAGACCATAGTAAGTGTCAAAGTCGACCCCTCGTCGCTACTTCTTCAAGGTTAGACTAGATACTTACTGGGTACACGTTATTATTGTACTTATACTATACTCTGCACTACCCGTGTAAGATCTGAGGCAGGAGCATTCGGTTATCACCCCGGCGCGCACACCTGATACGTTGAGATTTTGCGGTGAGCTGCCCTTCCGAGTCCGTTTCCGCGACACCCAGAGTCTCTCTTCATTATTTATTTCATGTCTATTTCATTTTAGACAGTATTGTAATAAGTTTTTTATATTCTACTAGTAGCTCATACATTTGTGACACCAGGTGTTGGGAATCAGGCTAGTAGAACATTTTCTCGGTTTTAAATTATTATTTTGCCTTACTTACTCCTAAATTGTTTATTACTTATTTTCATGGAAATCAACTATTTCTAATTTTCTAAATGAATAAATCAGACGGCTTGTTTACTGTTGGCGCTCCCAACAATAGTGTTGGGTGCCATCACGATCTATGGGTGAAATTGGGTCGTGATAACATGGTATTAGAGCACTAGGTTCACGTAGGTCTCACAAGTTATGAGTGGGCCTAAGAGAGTCTTGCGGATCGGTGCGGAGATGTCTGTACTTATGTTCGAGAGGCTATAGGGTATTAGGAAACTACTCTTTCTTTACCTCCTATCGTGCAGTCATTGTTGTACTAAGTTAATTTCTCTTATTCTCTCACAGATAGTGAGAACGCGTGCGACTGATACTCCCAGCTAGAGAGGAGCTACTCCCCTTGTTGTTTGAGGCCGAGGCAGAGGCCGGGGGAGGGCTCCAGCCCGTGGCAGAGGGCGATAATGAGGGCGTCCCAGAGCTATTCCTGTAGCGCCGCCAGTGGATCCAATAGAGTATACTATTTTTTACGAGCAGGGAGGTGCATGCAGCAGAGCCAACTTCGGAATAGAATCCATGAATCGTAGAATACGGCCCATGACTTCATGTCCGTGCCAGGATTTCAGGAAGTCATGGGCAGTATTCTGCGGTTCATAGATTCTATGACTCAGGTTGGTTTATTAACAGCGGACCCATACACATCCCAGGCGGGAGGGGTGCACAGACCCCCACAACTCATGCTGCAGGACGTGAAGGTGCCGTATATCAGACCCTGGGTGCACTACCCATGGCCGGAGCCCAGCCAGTTGCAGCAGTTGTATCTGAGCATACACTAGCTGCGATCGGCGAGCCATAGAAGCTATTGGATAGATGAACCAGGCTTCACCCTCTTGTCTTTGAAGGTGAGCGACATGAGGATCCCCAGGACTTCATTGATAGGTGCAGGGACAGACTGCACAACATGAGTATATTAGAGTCCCATGGGGTGGATTTTACTACTTTCCAGCTGGAGGGCAGGGCCCGTAGATGGTGGCAGTCTTATCTTCTTGGCAGACTAGCAGGTTCTCCTCCCTTGACTTTGGATCAGTTCAAACGTACCTTTCTGGATAGGTATATTCCGCCCTCTCATAGGGAAGAGTTGAGGTTTCAGTTTGAGCAGCTCCAGCAGGGTCAGATGTCAGTGACCGATTATGAGGTGAAATTCTCTGAGTTATCTCGCCATGCACTTAAGATACTACCTACTAATGCGGAAAGAGTAAAGAAGTTTGTTGCGGGATTTCACCTGGGTATTCAGGCTATTATGGTCCGTGAGGTTGAGATGGGGACTTCTTACTAGCTAGTAGTGGAGATAGCTCGGAGGATTGAGGGTTATCGTCAGCGAGGTCGAGAGCAGATGTCGCGGGACAAGCGGTTCCGTTATTCTGGGGAGGTTAGAGGTGCCCCAGCTAGGGGTAGAGGTCCGTTCGTGAGGGGTCATCCCAGTAGAGCCACATATCCAGCACTGCCACCTCCTCATGCTGCTCCAGTGCGGTCTTATTTCAGTGCCATGCTAGAGAGTTCATACCACCCATAGCTATTCAGGGTTCTTCCAGTGGGTATTCAGGCCATCAGGGTCAGACTTTAGGTCAGCAGTCTATTGTACCGAGAGGTTGTTACGAGTGCGAGGATCCGGGTCACATGAAGAGGTTTTGCCCCAGACTTTGGGGCAATGCAGTACAGCAGGGTTATCAGCCCATGATTACAGCACCAGCCGTCCGATCGCCCAGAGGTGTAGGGCAGGTGGGTAGGGGCCATCCTAGAGGTGGAGGCCAGGCTGGTGGAGGTCAGCCAGCTACTGTTCAGTCAGGCGGAAGCCAGCTAGTCGGTGCTCCAGTTAGGTTTTTTGCTTTTCCGGCTAGACCAGATGTAGTGGCCTCCGATGCCGTGATCACAGGTATTATATCTGTTTGTGGTAGAGATGCTTCGGTATTATTCGATCCAAGGTCTACCTATTCATATGTGTTATCTCTATTTGCTCATTTCCTAGATGTTTCTCGTGAGTCTTTGGCCACTCCTTTTTATGTGCCCACTTCTTTGGGCGATTTTGTTGTTGTGGATAGAATATACCGGTCCTGTGTGGTTACATTCTATTGTTTGATATACCGGTCGAGCGGATCTTCTGTTGCTTGATATGACCAACTTTGAGGTCATCCTGGGCATGGACTGGTTATCTCCATATCACACCATCCTTGATTGTCATGCCAAGATTGTTACCTTGCCTATGCCAGAGTTACCTAGATTGGAATAGAAGGGTTCATCTGTCAGTACATCTAGTCGGGTTATGTCTTTTCTAAAGGCTCGACACATGGTTGAGAAAGGTTATTTGGCTTATCTAGCTTATGTTAGGGATACTACTACAGAGATTCCAGCGATTGATTCAGTACCAGTAGTCCGGGAGTTCTCCGATGTGTTTCCTTCTGATCTTCCAGGCATGCCACCAGATCGTGATATCGACGTATGTATTGATTTGGCTCCAGGTACCCAGCCTATATCTATACCACCGTATCGTATGGATCCAAAAGAGTTGAAGGAGTTGAAGGAACAGCTTGAGGAGTTGCTAGCGAAGGGGTTTGTCAGACGGAGTGTATCGCCTTGGGGTGCACCGATGTTATTTGTGAAGAAGAAAGATGGGACCATGCGGATGTGCATTGATTACCACCAGCTGAACAAAGTTACTATTAAGAACAAGCACCCGTTGCAGCATATCGATGATTTATTTGACCAGTTGCAGGGAGCTAGGGTATTCTCTAAGATCGACTTGAGGTCGAGTCACCATCAGTTGAAGATTCGGGATTCGAATGTTCCGAAAATGGCTTTCCGAACTAGATATGGCCATTATGAGTTTCTAGTGATGGTCTTCGGTTTAACTAATGCCCCAACGGTGTTTATGGATTTGATGAACAAAGTATGCAGGTCGTATATTTATTCGTTTGTCATTGTTTTTGTTGATGACATTTTGATCTACTCTCACAGCAGGGAGGAGAACGAGTAGCATTTAAGAGTGGTACTTTAGACCTTGCGGGAGCAGAAGCTATATGCCAAGTTCTCCAAGTGTGAGTTTTGGCTAGATTTCATAGCATTCTTGGGGCATGGTGTATTAGGTGAGGGCATTAAGGTGGATCCCAAGAAGGTCGAGGCAGTTCAGAATTGGCCTCGTCCTACCACAGCGACCAAGATTAGGCGTTTCTTGGGGTTAGCAGGCTATTATCATCGGTTTGTGGAGGGCTTCCCATCTATTGTAGCACCTTTGACTAGATTGACTCAGATGGGTGTTCCCTTCCGATGGTCCGATGATTGTGAGGAGAGCTTTCAGAAGCTCAAGACGGCATTGACTTCAGCACCGGTGTTAGTGTTGCCTTTCGGTTCGGGGATGTATATTGTGTATTGCGATGCTTCGCGCATTGGTTTGGGTTGTGTACTGATGCAGGAGAAGCAAGTTATTGCATATGCTTCACGTCAGTTGAAGCCCCATGAGAAGACTTATCATGTACATGATTTAGAATTGGACGCGATTGTTCATTCTCTTAAGATCTGGAGGCATTATCTTTATGGGATATCTTGTGAGGTTTACACCTATCATCGCAGCTTGCAGCATTTGTTCAAACAGAGGGATCTCAAGCGTAGATGGCTTGAGTTACTAAAGGATTATGATATTACCAATCTTTATCATCCGGTAAAGGCAAATGTAGTGGCAGATGCCTTGAGTATGGGCAGTTTGGAATTCATTTGAGCAGAGGAGAGGCCATTATCTTTGGACATTCGGTCCTTGGCTAACCGACTTGTGAGGTTGGATATTTCAGAGCCCAACCGAGTTCTTGCGTGCGTTGTTGCCTGGTTTTCACCGTTGGAGCATATCAAGGCTCGACAGTTTGATTATCCACACTTATTAGCTCTCAGGGAGACGGTACTACAGGGTGGTTCCAATGAGGTTACTATCAGGTCGTCTATGTTTTCCTAATGTTGATAGGCGGAGGGAAAGGATTCTAGGGAAGGCACACAATTCTTGGTATTCTATACATCCAAGGGCTACGAAGATGTATTGCAACCTGAGGCAGCATTATTGGTGGCGAATGATGAAGAAAGACATAGTTGAATATGTAGCTAGGTGCCTACATTTCCAGCTGGTTAAGTATGAGCACCAAAGGCCAGGTGGCCTACTCCAGCAGATGACTATACCGAAGTGGAAATAGGAGCGCATTACTATGGACTTCGTAGTTGGGTTGCCGTGGACTTTGCGGAAGTTTGATGCAGTTTGGGTCATAGTCGACAGGTTAACTAAATCGGCGCATTTCATTCCGGTTGTGACTACGTATACTTCAGAGAGGATGGCCCGTATTTATATTCAGGAGATAGTTCGGTTGCATGGTGGGCCTGTTTCCATCATATCTGATAGAGGTCCTCAATTTACTTCATATTTCTGGAGAGTAGTACAGAGAGAGTTGGGGACCCGTGTAGAGCTCAGTACAACTTTTCATCTGCCGACCGACGGGCAGTCGGAGCGGACAGTTCAGATCTTGGAGGATATGCGTAGAGCATGTGTGATTAACTTTGGAGGGTAGTGGAATCGATTCATGCCTTTGGCCGAGTTTGCGTACAATAACAGTTATCAGTCCAACATCGAGATGGCTCCATTTGAGGCTTTATATGGTCAACGGTGTCATTCTCCCATCGGGTGGTTTGAGCCAGGGGAGGAGGCTAAGTTGTATGGTACTGATTTGGTAAAGGATGCCTTGGAGAAGGTAAAGTTGATTCAGGAGTGACTTCACATAGCACAGTCCAGGAAAAAATGTTACGCGGATTAGAAAGTGCGTGATTTGTCATTTATGGTGGATGATAAGGTTCTCTTGAAGGTTTCACCGATGAAGGGAATCAAGAGGTTCAGGAAGAAGGGAAAGTTAAGCCCAAGGTTTATAGGTCCATTTGAGGTGTTGAGGCGAGTTGGGGAGGTTGCTTACTAGATTGCTTTACCTCCTATCCTATCAGGACTTCATCCGGTTTTCCACGTATCTACGCTCTGGAAGTATCATGCTGGCATGTCGCATGTGTTGGACTTCAGCACAGTTCAGATAGATTAGAGCCTTGGTTATGAGGAAGAGCCAATTGCCATTGTTGACAGACAGGTTCGCAAGTTGAGGTCCAAGAAGATTTCTGCGGTAAAGGTTCAGTGGAGGGGCCAACTAGTCGAGGAGGCAACTTGGGAGGCCGAGAAGGACATGCGGAGCAGATATCCACACCTATTCAGTACTCCAGGTATGATTCGACACCCATTCAATGATTAACGTTTGTTTAAGAGGTGGAGAATGTAACGACCCAACTAGTCATTTTACTTTCTAGAACCCTGTTCCCCTAAATAGACTCCCCGTACGTACTTTTACTGTTTTATGACTTGCAGGGATGGTTAGTTCGGTACTTGGAAGGGTTCGGGTTGAAATCAGAACATCTAGTTCCTTAAGTTTGGTAAAAATGGCTAAGTTTGACTTTGGTCAACTTTTTGAGTAAACGACTTCGAAATCAGGATTTGACGGTTCCAATAGGTTCGTATGATGATTTCGGATTTGGGCGTATGTTCAGATCGGGTTTTAGATGACCCGAGGATGTTTCGGCGCCTAATATTGAAAGTTGGCATTTTGGGGTAAATTCCTTAAGTTTGAGCTGAAGTGGATTTTTGTGTTATTGACGTCCGTTTGGGTTTACGAGCCTGCGCATAGCTCCGTATGGTGATTTTTGTTTTAGGAGCGCGTCCGGATGTTAATTTGGAGGCCCGTAGGTCATTTCGGAGTCATTTAGAGAAATATAAAAATTTGAAGGTTTTTGAGAAGTTTGACCGGGAGTGGCCCTTTTGATATCGAGTTCGGATTCTGATTCAAGAAGTTGGAGTAGGTCTGTAATGTCAATTAGGACTTGCACGCAAAATTTTGTGTCATTCCGAGTAGTGTAAGTATGTTTCGGCGCGTTCGGAGTAAGTTTGAAGAATTTGAAAATTCTAAGTTGAATCAATTTGGTTTGAGATATGATTCTTAGTTTTGATGTTATTTTACGCGTTAAGAGGGTTCAAGCGAATCCGTGTTATGATTTTAAACTTGTTGGTATGTTCGGGCGGGCCCCCGGAGGCCCCAGGTGTTAAACGGACGAGGCTCGGATCAAGTTTGAACTTATAGAAAAATACTGAAGTTTCAGCTTCTGGTGCAATCGCACTTGTGCTTGGACAGTCGCAGGTGCGAGCCACGAGCCAGAGAAGCGAACCAGTGAGGGCAGCCCAGCCATCTACAAGTGCGGACGTTTTGGCGCACCTGCGAGCTCGTAGGTGTGAAGCCAGTGATAACGGGAGCGGAGGGGTCACAGGCATGAAGGGTTTGTCGCACCCGCGGACGCGCAGAAGCGGTCCTTTTGTCCGCAGGTGCTGAGCTTGGCCAGGTGTGGGGGAGGGGGGAACTCGCACCTATGAGGATTTTTCCGCAGGTGCAATAATCGCAAAAGGTAGAACCTTCATTTAAGTCCGGGTTTGAGAAATGTTGGCTCATTTCTTCACCACTTAGAGGCGATTTTGGAGCTAGTTAGAGATGGGATTCCAACCATTGATTGAGGTAAGTAATTTCTACCCACTGTGAGTTAAATACATAGTTTATGAGAAGATTATAACATGTAAATTCGTAGAAATTGTGGGTTTAGATGAAAAACCTAGGTTTTGACAAAAATAGAATTTAACCACGAAATTTGTTATGGTATTGGGTATAAATTATATATTTGAGTTCGTAACGCTATGAGTAACGATTTTCTCTGCAAATTTCCGAAATCCGGGCACATGGGCCCGGGGACGAGTTTTAAGAATCTTGCAATTTGGGTTGAGTAATTGTTTAAATGGTTAATTATGGATTTTCGAGCATGTATTGATTAATTTGTATAACATTTGACTAGTTTCGAATTTTTTGCACTAAATTGAGGCTTTAGAGCGGAACCTTAGCCGGAAAGTGAGCTTTGAGACAAGGTAAGTCTCTTTTCTAACCTTGTAAGAGGGAACTCATCCTCCTGGGTGTGTTTTTCTAAAAGAATTATTGTGTGTGGGGATCTACATACATACTAGGTGACCAGAGTCCGTGTGTAGCTATATTACATGTGAAGTCCGGGTAGTCTTAGGATTCACATCATGCTTTTGTTGCTATCCTCATTTCATTATGTTAATTAATTGTCTTGAAAATGAGGTTGAGGATTTTTAGGTTTAAAGCTTTTAATTAGCCTCCTTATGTTATGGAAAGAATTGAGGAATTTCTAATAATTTGAGAATTTATATTTATTCGCGCTGCAAATGTTTCCGCAGGCGAGGTACAAGTTCACTACTCTCATGGGAGCGGGTCGTTGGCCTAGGCATGTTAATAGATGCATCTATGGTTCGTATCATTTGACCCTCGCCAGTGCACACAGTTATGTATATGTATTATTGGATCAGGTCGTACGTCCTCGGCAACTTTCGTGCGTAATAATACTTGGAACCCGATTATACTTGATGTTGTTTCATTGGTTGAAGAGGTTAAATGATTAAAGGATGGAAATTTTTATTTGGAATTCATTTTTAGTAAGGGGAATTTTTTATTTATTGATTATTATTTGATTTCATTATCATTTACATAATTCCTGATTATTTAAAATTCTATTCTTATTATTGTTAGGCCATAGTAAGTGTCGAAGTCGACCCCTCGTCACTACTTCTTCGAGGTTAGACTATATACTTACTGGATACACGTTGTTATTGTACCCATACTATACTCTGCACTACCCGTGCAAGATCTGAGGTAGGAGCATCCGGTTATCACCCTGGCGTACACACCTGATACTTTTAGATTTTGCGGTGAGTTGCCCTTCCGAGTCCATTTCCGCAGCACCTAGAATCTCTCTTCGTTATTTATTTTCTGTCTATTTCATTTCAGACAGTATTGTAGTATGTTTTGTATATTCTACTAGTAGCTCATACACTTGTGATACCAGGTTTTGGGAATCATGCTAGTAGAACATTTTGTCGATTTTAAATTATTATTTTGCCTTACTTACTCTTAAATTGTTTATTACTCATTTTCATGGAAATGTTATTCTTTAAATGTTAAATAAATTAAAAATCAACTATTTCTATATTTCTAAAAGAAGAAATCATATGGCTAGTTTACTGTTGGCTTGCCCATCAATATTGTGGGGCTCCATCACAATCTAATGATAAAATTGGGTCGTGACATCCCCAGTCAACAGAATTCCTTACTCGGACTTTGTTTTCACAGACCAATAATAATATAGTCAAACCTTCCTTTGATTAGGGATTCAAATAAAATGTGACTTGGAACACCCAAAATTCAATTTCAAGTGGTGACTCAGTATATAAAATAATCTCTACTCAAGTTTTTCACTTTAATTGGAAAAGCTCTTTAACCCACAATCTACAATCCATAATATATATCTTTTGGGGTAAAAAAGGAGTGTGACAAATTATTCTCTATAAATACCGTTTTATATTTTATAACAAAATAGGTATTTATGGTATATACTACCATTGAGGCGTGAAATATACTATTTATGTTTTCTCTCTCTCTTCTTTCAATTAACACACGATTCTTTCTCAAAATCTCAACAAAAGTTTTCTTCTTTCTCTCTCTTCGAGAACGGGCAAAGAAAATGAACGGAGACAGAGTAAAAAAATGAGAGACGGAGAGAGAATAACAAGGGATAGACAGTAGGAAAAGAGAAGGATGACCATGGATAAAGTTTTGAGCAAAATTTGAGAAAATTCCTAGAGTTCTCAGTTCCTAGAGAAAATTCCTT
>AWOL01S0173488.1:0-11662 GCA_000715115.1 Nicotiana otophora
ATAATACATATCGCGAGGCTGCTCTAGATCTTAAGTCACTAAACGGGGCGTAAATTCTTAAAATAACAAGTCGGGTCGTTATAATTATTTTGGCAAGTTACATTATTTGAGCACTTGAGGTGAAAATTGTGATATTGATACGCATGCGGTGGTATAGGTCAGGGTATTGAAATACATGCGGTGAGATAAGGGTGGCTTTATACGCGTGGCTAGTAGGGGGAACTAGTAGAAGTCATGTGGTGTAATAAGGATGGCTAAAACGCGGGATGTTATTTCAGAAAAAAATATTTTCTTTTAAATAAATTGTGAAGGCTCCCGCGGTGAGATAAGGAAATGAGGTATTGTGAATTTGTTTATGATTTGGGACTACGAGGCGGTACCTCGAGAGTGCCCTTGTTGATAATGATTTATGGCCGAAGTTGCCTTGATTATTTGTTGTGATTTTTCTTAAAGTTGAAAGAAAATTCGATTTTTGTCTCCACGAGATATTATTTGCCATTATTTCGCTTAATTAAATGGTGACACACTACTTGATTCATTTCCAATATCATTTTATTTTACTGTATTGTTAAACATTTTACCATGCCATTACTATATTCCAGTAGGGCCTCACCTGACCTCGTCACTACTCTACCGAGGTTAGGCTTGGCACTTACTGGGTACCGTTGTGGTGTACTCATACTACGCTTCTGCACATCTTTTTGTGCAGATCCAGGTACATCTTACCAGCCTAGACGTCAGTGAGTTATCTGCGCACAGAGACTTCGAGGTATATATATCAGCGTCCGCAGACTCCGGAGTCCCCTTCTATCATTTTTATGTTACTTCCTTATATTTCTTTAGAACTTGATATATAGAGACATTGAGAATAAATTCTTAGAAGCTTGTGACTTATTTCTACCGTGTTTTGGGAGTTGAAATTGTTTGAATTATAGTTTAGTTATTTCATATATTTATTATTATTCCGCATTTATAGGCTTACCTAATCTTAAAAACTAGGTGCCATCACGATATATTACAGAGGAAATTTGGGGTCGTAATAGTCTTGAGCTTTAACACATTTTTCTTAAAAAAGCCAAAGGCCTTATTAATGGATTGTTAAAGCCTAGTCATTTGAACAGGTTTCATATTTATGGCCATGTGAATGGCTCTCACATTTCTCTTTCTCTGATTTTACGTTTCTGTTTTGTTATGTTCATTATTTTTTAATTTCTTTTTTGTATTCTTTTTAGATGTAAATTTATATCTTTGCAGTCAAATGTTCTTGAAATAATGCTTGCCTGAAGGGCAAAATAGTCATACAATCTTTTATGGTTATTTTAGTAGGCGTTGGAACATAAAAATTGTAATTTTTGAAAAACAAATAATAATAGTTTTTGAAGTTAAGTTGAAAAATGGCATTTGGAATTTGAAATTATATTTGGACATGCATTTCGCTTCAAAAATGACTAGGAAACAAAGTTTTCTTGAAAATTTTGAAAAAGTGATTTTTTGAAAAACTCATTTTCGAAAAAATTTCAAAAAGTTGCAAAATTTCATAAACAAACACATTTTGAAAAAACAAATTGAAAAGAAGAAAATTTGTTTTATGGACAAACAGGTCCTTAGTCTTTTAATTTTGGTCTTCCCAGTTATAATATAGTATGATGATATGATATGATGATTAACATGTGGTAGTAGGTTACCGACTATTTTTACCAAATATCTATCATATAGATTTACATGTAATTATTTTATAAGTGACCTAAATGTGTTATTTTTTTGCACAGAAGTTAAACTTCAAAAAACTTGCCGCGTACACTTGTATCCTTCCTTCAACATAGGGACTTATATTTTTAGCATCTCTAAATACTTGTTTAATGTTATTAATCAACTAGTTTCTTGACACGATGCGTTGCACGTGTAACCCATATCAATGAGTATAATTTTTTTTAAAGCGATGTAAATAATATTAAAACATTTGTGTGACGTGCAACATGAAATTTGAACATAAAAATAATTAGATACCATCTGTAACTATATTTTAACAACTATATTTAGTTACACTGGTACAATGAATGAGATTAATTTTGATGTTACCGGGTACAATCATGTGATATAATAATAGCTCAACTAATACTTCCTTAATTTTAGATGATGTCCGTAGTGGATATCCAATTCTAACGTTCCGATTAATCTGTTATGACCAGAACTCTTGGCATCTATGTAATTTTTAATTCACTTTGTGTACATGCATTTAACATATTATTCCATGTAATTTATTGAAAAGTTTTTATCAATTAGACATGAATTTATAAGTGCCTACAACATTAACAAAAATAGAATCAGATAAAGTACAATATTACTCCTTCAAGAATCATAATAACGATTGACTAATGTTCCAGATTTAAAGTTGTTTTCTAAAGCATGAGAATCAATAATTGGACAATAACACTCCATTATTTCTACAAAATAATATTGTTGAGCAAAATAATGTCTCAAAAGGTAAGTACCAATAAGAGGTGTGTATAAAAAAAATGAATCGCCAAGGAAAACTCAAAATAAGTCTTATGTGCATTAATCGTAATTTTCGTGCAACTGCTACACATTCAAATAGCATCTTCACATAAATTTATAAACATATATTTGGTGCTCTATGTTATTTCAAATTATGTAAAGATGACATAAAATATACGATAAATGAAATAAAAGATGCCATTTCTCAAATCTTTATTTTCAACTCTTTTTCTTTAATCTAGAAATAAAAGCCTTGATAGAAATTGAAATTAATTCATACACACATACATACCTCTTTGCAACGAATTATAGATTTGATCAAATACCTATGATTTTCTTCTATCAAATGTCCATCAATCTACACCAAAAAAAGAAGAAGCATAAAACCAAGGAAGAAAATAAAGGAAAGGTTAGGAAGAAAAGATAAGATACAAGTACAAATCTTGAATAAAGAAAAAGGATTTCGAAATTCAATAAATAATAATAGGAAAGATAGTCTTAAATACGTAAAGCACTTTATCTTATTTTCAAGTAATATACAAATATATACTGTAGAGAATTTGAACGTGAAGTATGCGTCTATGAGATATAATCATATTACATATGCATTGCCAACATCACGTCGTCCAAAGAGTGAAGGAATAAAAGAGGGTAGAATGAAAATGTGCATGTGTTTTTAAGAGTTTGATGCCATACCCTACTAGAAATTCGGTAAAAATCGATCGCGGTCGACCGACCGATTTCGGTCAGTAAAAAAAAGTAAAAAAATCGACCAAAGTCGGCCGATTTTTCAAAATATTTTATTTTATTTTTATCTTTTTACGAAACCGACCAATTTTCGATCGGTTAATTCGGTCGGTCATTTTAAAAAACCGACCGAATTCGATCGGTAATTTTATATTTCAATAAAACCGACCGACATCGATCGGTTATTTTCACGCAAAAAATGCAATTAAAGAGTATAAATGAAATAAAAGACAGTCTTAAAATAAAATGCACAAATGGTCTAGTGGTAGAATAGTATCCTGCCACAGTACAGACCTCAGCTCGATTCCTAGATGATGTATTTTTTATATAATTAAAATACCGACCGACTTTGGTTGGATTTTTCGGCAATATTGTTTCTTGGAATTTAATTGACCGGCCGAAATTGGTCGGAAAATACTGACCAAAGTCGGTAGGTTAGTTCTACCGACCGCTACGAATCGATCGATTTTCAATCGATTTTTGCCAATTACCGACCAACATCGGTCGATTTTGACGGTCGGTTTTCCGTTTTTTTTAGTAGTGATATCAAATAGGAAATTAACATTTTTGTAGAATGAACGAAAAATTAACATATTTGACAAACCAAGAATATATTAGAAAGGCTCCTTTAAAGAGAAAAAGGAAGATTACTTACGCAACAAAATAGCAGCATACTTCAACCATCAAGAAAAGGATAAAGGCAAAATTGTGTCGTCCACACAATTCATGGCTTTTTCGTTTCCTTTCTTCCTTAACTTCCACGCCTTCGTTCCCCAATAATTATATTTATTTTAGTATTTGATTTTAATAGATGAATGTGGTCTTGTATTATTGCTATTTTACTTTATAGGGTTATGTAACGATCCGACCTGTCGTTTGAAGTGTATTAGCCCAGATCCCCTATTTATTATCTCCTCTGTGTTATATTGTAGTTACATGACTCGCTGGGATATTTGGTGTTGGTTTCGGAAAAGTTTGAGAGGGTTATGGGACACATAGTCCCTAAGTTGGATGTTTCAATCGTAAGAGTTGACCGTAGGTTGACTTGTGTGAAAACGACTCCGGAATGGAGTTCTGACAGTTCCAATAGCTTCGTAGGGTGATTTTGGTCTTAGGAGCATGTCCGAATGTTGATTTGGAGGTTCGTAGATTGTTTTGGCGTTAATTGGCGAAAGTTGGAAAGTTGGAGGATTTTGGAAAATTTGACCGGGAGTAGACTTTTTGATATCGGGGTCGGATTTTAATTTCGAAAGTTGAAATAGGTCCGTAATGCCAATTATGACTTGTGTGTAAAATTTGATATCAATCGGAGTTGTTTTGGTAGGAATCGACATTAGTTTTGGAAATTTAAAAGTTCATAAGTGCTTAGGCTTGACTCGATGCGCGGTTCGTGATTTTAGTATTGGTTGATGTGATTTGACGCTTCGAGCGTGTTCGTATGATATTTTAGGACTTGTTAGTATGTTTGATTGAGGTCCCAGGGTCATCGGGTGTAATTCAGACCTTGTTTGACGCATTTAGGATCATTGTGGAATTACAGAAATTCCGGTTCTCTTCAGTTCTGATTTCCTCTTACGCGATCGCGAATAGGGGGACGCGATCACGAAGCCTTGTGACTAGAAGACGTGGTTTTGTTCTATGCGATCGCGTGAAGGCATATGCGATCGCGAAGCTTAAGAGGCCAGTAAATCGTGAACGCGTGGTAGTTGCCGCATTCGTAGTGAAGGAAGGGAGGACCTGGGCAAGTGGATGCCTTACTCTATGCGGTCGCGAAGGTGTGCACGCGAGGCTTTGGAAAAGTTCTCACCGCGATCGCGACCAGTGTCCCATGTTCGCGTATAAGGTTTTGTTGGTAGTTTTGTTCTTCGCGATCGGGAAGGAATTTCCGTGATCACGTAGTGTAAATAACTTGGCTGCAGACTTAAGTTTCAAAATCGAGGGTTTATTTCATATTACACAATTAGGACTTTGAGAGCTCGGTTTAAGGCGAATGTTCGAGGGATTTTCAGTGAGATTGTTGGGGTAAGAGTTCTTACTATTTGGGGATTTGAGCGGAATTTTAGTATCAGATTTGTGTAATTCTTGATATTGAATGGGTGTTCGGTTTTTGTAATTTTGGTCGGGTTTCAAGACGCGAGTGTGGGTTGACTTTTGTGGGCGATTTTTCAATTCTTTTCTAAGATCATAATTTATTTATTTAAATTAGTTTCCTATAGTTATATTTATAGTATGAAATTGTTTTGGCTAGATTCGAGCCGTTCAGAGTTGGAAAATCGAGGGAAAGACCTTCTAATTGATTGATTTAGCGTGGTTTGAGGTAAGTGACTTGTCTAACCTTGTGTGGGAGAAATTCCTCTTAGGATTTTGTATTGTGGTGATAATTTGTAATATGTGAAGGTCGTGTACGCAAGGTGACGAGTGCGTACATTGGCTAAATATTAAAATTCTGGTTCTAGCTACGTAGTTTTCTTTCCATGCCTTAATTAAGTTACTTTAGCACGTCATAGTCACCATGTTTAGCCTAATTTCACATGTCTATCTGTCTTATCTCTTTTTTGCAACTTGTACTACATGTTTAGTTGAATTACTTGCTTTTTTAATATTGTATTCATTATGTAATTGTGGGTTTCTCTACTTGAAATTGCTATTCTTGAAATATCTTGCCGTTGAGTTTGGTGTTGAGTTGCAAAGGCCGTGGTTTTTGTTGAGACAAGGTGTAAGTTGTGAAATTTTATTTTATTTAGTTGTTATGCGTTGGTTTTCGTGTTATTGTTGAGGCTATTGTTTGGTTGTGGCACGAGGTTTCTGGCGTGCTGTTGTTATTGTTTGCACGAGGTTTCTGCCATGTGGTTGTTACTATTTGCACGAGGTTTCTATCGTGCCATTGTGATTATTGATACGCATGTGGTGGTATAAGGTCTGGGTGTTGATACACGTGGCTAGTAGGGGAACTACTAGAAGCCATGTGGTGTGATAAAGTGGGCTAAAACGCGGGGTGCTATTTTAGAAAAATGATTTTGAAAACTAAATATAAAGGCTCCCACGGTGATATAAGGAAAGACTGTGAGTTATTTTTATGATTTAGGATTACGAGGCGGTACCTCATAAGTGCCCCTGTTGACCTTCTATAATTGTTGTATTATTTGGTTATTGTTTCCTTAAGATGTAAAATTCTTGTTTTCCTTTCGTGTTGTATTAACTTCCTTGATTCTATGTTGTTACTTTCCGTAAATCCTTTATTGCTTCACTTCCCTGTCATTTTCATTATATCATTGTATCTTCTGTCTTGCTTTTTATTAACTCCAGTAGGGCCTTGACCTGACCTCGTCACTACTCTACCGAGGTTAGACTTGACACTTACTGGGTGCCGTTGTGGTGTACTAATACTATACTTCTACACATGTTTTATGCAGATCCAGGTACATTCTATTAGCCTCGGTATTAGCGCGTTGAATGGCTTGCTTGGAAACTTCAAGGTACACCTGCCCGCATTCGCAGGCCTTGATCGAAGTCCCCTTCTATCCTGTTCCTTTCTTATTTCTTTACTTCTTTATAGACAGTGATGTATAGGAGTGTTCAGTACTGTATTTAGAGCTTATGACTTATATTTCATCGGGTTTTGGGAAATGTACATGTTGAGTGTCATGACCCAAAATCCATTCAACGTCGTGATTGCGCCTAACACCGATTTCAGGCAAGCCAACCATAATTAATTAACTTAATTACCCATTTTAATATTTTTGAAATCAAAATTTTTCTTCAATTAAATAATAAGGAATAACATTTACAGAGTAAATGATAATATTTTTCCAACTACACTACTGAACAAGTCATAAATGCCCCCAAACCCGGTGCCACAAGTGCATGAGCATTTACTAGGGAGTAAAATAAAATACAACATCTATCCGGAATACAATTTAGACAGAAAAAATATAAATAACTCTGAATGACTCTACTCCTTCGGGGTAGGGGTAAGGTCTGCGTACATACTACCCTCCCCAGACCCCATTAATGGGATTCTACTGGGTTGTTGTTGTTGTTGTTGTTGTAACTCTGAATGAGACTCTGTTGGCTGCGCATCGTAATATAGAATGCAGCTCACCTAAGTCCCCATATTAACCACACCTCTACGCCCACAAGGCCGCTAGACATATATGTACATGCACAAAAATGTGCAGCAAATGTAGCATGAGTATGTAAACAACGTGTACCCAGTAAGTATCAAGCCTAATCTCGAAGAAGTAGTGACGAGAGGTCGACTTTGACACTTCACTAAAGGGTCAATAATATTAGAATAAAAATATTTAAATCGACATGATTTGTAGGAATAACAATAATTTCCTTGACAAGCAGAAATAATTAATTCTTCCCATTCCAATAATTTTCAATGTATCAATTAGTTTCACAAGCTGCAATAAAATATCACGGTATCGTGTAATTATTATTATTAGGCGTGATGCTTGCCGAGGTCGTTCGACACGATCCAGAGTGTTGTGTACACTACCGAACGACATGCGGCACGATCCATAGATGCATCTATACTGCCGAGGCGTTCGGCCCGCTCTACAAGAAAGGAGGTCATTTTCTTATGATCCTCCAGAATGAGAAGATATTATAAGATTAACACATAAGGATGTACAATTTCCTTTAACAGTCAAATATTTTGAGCACGAATGCTAATATATGAAATTTCAGTCTCTTACTATTTTCTCTAACAATTTACAGTATAATTCTAATACTTTAATTAAATAAAGGATACAATTATCACAAGAAATTCATCATTTGAGTCCTAAACTACCCGTACATAGAAATATTAGTAGCTACACACAGACTCTCGTCACTTCGTGCGTACGTAGCCACTACAATTAGTAACAATTATTAATTTAAATCACCTATGGGGTAAATTCCTTCTTACAAGGTTAGACAAGAGACTTACCTTGTCTCAAAGCTCACTTCCGATCACGATGTCGTGTAAAAATCCCAATTCGGTACCGAAAACTCCAAAACTGTCCAAATGTTATATAAAATAATAATACATGCTCAATAATTCGAAGTTAAACTATTAAATTAATTACCCAACCTAAAATGGTAAAATTTCTAAAATTCACCTCAGGCCCACGTGCCCGGATTCCAGAAATTTTCTGAGGAAATCGTTACCCATAACCTCAAGAACTCAAATATACCATTTCCATCCAATTCCATAACAATTTTCGTGGTTAAAATCCAAAAATACCAATTTCTAGGTTTTTCTTCAAAATCCCAAATTTCTACAAATATTCATATCTAAATCCATATATAATCCAAGTATTTAACTTGCAATAGGTGGGAATCACTTACGTCTTGATGATGATGGAACCCCCTCTCAAAATGCTCTCAAAAATCGCCTAAGTCCAAGTGGGAAATGAGGGAAATGAGCTAAGTCTCGGAATAAAAAGCTCTTGGCTCCAGTTGCAGATATCGCATTTGCGACAGGGGGTTCACAAATGCGACCTTCGCAAATGCGAAGAAAGCATCGCAAATGCGACCCCTGACAGAGCTGGCCTTCATCGCGAATGCTATACAGAGTTTGCAAATGTGAACTCTTCAGGCTTCGCAAAAGCGATCATATTGTCGCAAATGCGATCCATTCCCTCAGCAGCCCAGGTTCGCAAATGCGAACAATGCCTCGCAAATGCGATGGTCGCATTTGTGACGAAAATATCGCAATTGCGATTATACCAGAACCAGCAATCCAACTACTTAACAAAACACTCCGAAGCCACTCCGAAACTCACCCGAGCCCCTGAGGCTCCAAACCAAACACCCACACAAGTCTAAAAACATAACATGAACTTTTTCGAGGCATCAAATCACATCAAACAACATTGAATTCATGAATCGCACCCCATTCCAAGCTTAATGAACTTTAGAACTTCAAACTTCTACATTCGATGCCGAAACCTATCAAATCACGTCCGATTGACCTCAACTTTTGTACACAAGTCACATTCGAAATTACAGACCTATTCCAACTTTCATTATCGGGATCTGACCCCGATATCAAAAAGTTCACTTCCGATCAAACATCTCAAAAACCTTTAAATTTCTAGTTTTTGCCAAATGACAACAAAATGACCTACGGACCTCCAAATCCACTTACGGACACGCTCCCAATACCAGAATCATGATACGGAATAATTCCCAGACTCGGAATCCCAAACGAACATCGATAACATTAAAATGCACTCCAACCCAAATATATGAAATTCTTCAAAAATACCAACTTTCCATAATAAGCACCGAAATGCTCCCAGATCACCCAAAATCCGATCCGGACATACGTCCAAGTCTGAAATCATCATACAAACCTATTAGAACTTTCAAATCCCGATTCCAAGGTCGTTTACTCAAAAGTCAAAAATTGGTCAATTCTTCCAACTTAAAGCTTCCAAATTTAGAATTTTCTTTCCAAACCAACTCCGAACTTTCCGAAATTAAATTCCGACCACACGTGCAAGTCATAATACCTGAAGTGAAGCTACTCAAGGCCTCAAACCGCCGAACGACGCGCTAGAGCTCAAAATGACCGGTCGGCTCTTTACATTCTCTCCCACTTAAACATACGTTCGTCCTTGAACACGCTAAGAACTGCTCTGGAGTTGTCCGAAATCACTGTTTAACACCTCTTTCACCTACTCGTGCTACCACAACCCAGTTGAGCACATTGGCTAGAGTAAATCCGAAGATTCTCCCTTTTATTTAGTCAAGTTAGCCTTGGAGCCAAATTCCAACATCTGAAATTCTCTACCATGTCTGTTCCCAACATACGAACACCGTATCAATCACTACACATTGCACCAAACACGATTGTATACCCTTACTGAATTCTTACCATGCACCGCGTAACTCATTTGCCCAAGGCAATCTTTCCAAAGTACAACAGCTAAAATTTCCACTACCCCGAAGCCCGTAGTGTACCTCATGACTGATTAAGCCTTGCTTTAACTCTCACAGTACATCCATGATAGAGAAGATGTGTAGAACTCATAACCACCTGCCCAATCACAATTTATGGAGTCTCTCCTCCCGACAAGAACCATTACCTCATTCTGGACTAAAAAATAATATTTACTTCTTAATATGCCTTATATAAATCTGATCGCACTGATCCCAGGTCCAATAATCTCGTTTCACCCAGTGTAAGTTGCTCAGGCAATAAGCCACCTCAGACACTACCAAAAGTCTCATATGATGCCACTATGTGTCAACAATCCACAACTCGAATGTGATATATAAGGAAAACGAACTCTGGAAAGAAATACTCAACCTATGCAACAAATTAAACAACCGAAAAGGTGTTATGAACGTCCCTCAAAACATGAGAAACAAGACACGCAAGAATAGATATGGGGAACTGTACTCATCATCACACTATTGCGGCGTACAACCCCATCCAACCATGATACCCGCGGCGGTGTGCCACCCGATCCACACATAATAATCTAAAGAAAACACATGTCGAGCCGTAACGCTTACACTCACAAAATGCTCGAATATCAACCTTAAGCACGCCAAGTGCATAATACAAATCCCGAGGAGACGGGTAGCGTCATACACTATAAAACTCAAGCACAACTAAGGTGCGCTATATGATCTGCATCTCGAGAGCCATCCTGCTCACATAACACCACCGCTACGCGGAACCTCAATACATTGTACAAATAATCAAGCTATCTCACAACCCACATGGTGCAATAACGTATTACATGAAATTAGCTGACGACAAAACAACATCCAACGTTCGAATATTTCTCCATCAGGAGTGCTATGCTGAATGAAAACACCCAGGCCGGTGTAGAGTATACATCCACATTTGGACCCGTCAACGGACCTCAAATCGATTTGGATCATACCATGCTTGGCCAAATAACCTCTCAAGGACCCACAACGAGATATTCATGACACTTAAGAACAACCGTCGAATCCGGAACAAAGTTTCACAATTCACATCCAACTGAATAGAGCGCCTTTCAGGCCTAAACTCTCACATTAGCGATAGTACCAAAAATCCCCATACTTGATTTCAATATTTAATCAATCAAGTGACTACACATCACACTTACACAATCTTCCTGTGGGATGCGCTCCCACGACCTTCTGCACCGGGTAGCAAGTCTGCACATCCATACCACCGACTACACTAATGCTGTAAAGAAATTCAAGAATCCGCAAATCAGTACACAAAGCCTCTTATACGGGACACCGATCTCGGGTGACGCTAAAGACAATACCAGCTGATTCCAACCATCTGAATTCTTTCCTGCTCGTCCGAGTTCGTAACATTCTTGTCGACACCAAACTGCAACCTTGATCCTCTACTTCAAATTCCCAAACCGCTCACTGCACCTAACATGCCAATACGTGAGAGTATAAGAATTTC
>AWOL01S0173494.1:771-19766 GCA_000715115.1 Nicotiana otophora
CGGTGCTGGTTTTGAATACGGGCAACTATTATGATCAGAAATGTTATTATGGGCCTATGTGTGGCATGTCATGTTGAGTGGTCGTACCTTGTGGGTGTAGGCATAAGTTGTTGCAGTTGGTTGAGAGTGATACTGGGTATGGATTTAGAATCGGGTCTTTTGGAGATGAACGGAAGGTGATAATTTTGACTCTAAGGCTTATTGGTATTGGTAGAAAGGATAAATTACAGTTGAGATGGTGCTGTGAGGCTTGTGTGGATTGGGGTGATGTGGGGTCACCTGGGGGTGTATGTTGGATATCTGCTTTCAGTGATTTGAAGACTTCGAGACGATTCTTGGCACGTTCGAGGGCGAACGTTTGTTTAAGAGGGGAAGGATGTAACGACCCGGTCTATCATTTTGAGAATTTAAGTCCTATTCGGCGGCATAAGGTTGAGCAGCTTCATTTTATGTGTATTGATTTTCGTGCATGATTGAATTCAGTTACCGGATGATTCAGAGTCAAATCGGAAGAAGGATGCAAGTTTTGGAAGCTTAAGTCTTAGGATTTTGACCGTAGTCGGAACTGTGTGAAGACGATTCCGAAATGGAGTTCCATTAGATCCGTTGGGTGATTTTGGACTTAGGAGCATGTCCGGACTGTGAATTTGAGGTATGTAGCCGATTTAGGCTTGAAATGACAAAAGTCGAATTTTTGGAGATATTGACCGGAAGTGGCCTTTTTGATATCGGGGTCGGATTCCGATTCCGGAAGTTGGAGTAGGTCCGTAATGTTGAATATGACTTGTGTGCAAAGTTTGAGGTCAATCAGACGTGGTTTGATAGGTTCGACATCTGTTGTAGAAATTTGAAGTTTCAAGTTCATTAAGTTTGGATTGGAGGGTCATTCGTAGTTTCGACATTGTTTGATATGATTTGAGACCTCAAGCGAGTCCGTATTAGGGTATGGAACTTGTCGGTATGCTTGGACGGGGTCCTGGGGGGGGCAGGGTGTGTTTCGGACGAGTTTCAGATGTTTTTCATGGTTTTGAACAGGTCTGAGTTCTGGTGTAATCGCACCTGCGGACCCTGGGCGCAGGTGCGATGGTCGNTTTGAGGTATGTAGCTGATTTAGGCTTGAAATGGCTAAAGTCGAATTTTTGGAGATATTGACCGGAAGTGGCCTTTTTGATATCGGGGTCGGATTCCGATTCCGGAAGTTGGAGTAGGTCCGTAATGTTGAATATGACTTGTGTGCAAAGTTTGAGGTCAATCAGACGTGGTTTGATAGGTTCGACATCTGTTGTAGAAATTTGAAGTTTCAAGTTCATTAAGTTTGGATTGGAGGGTCATTCATAGTTTCGACATTGTTTGATGTGATTTGAGACCTCAAGCGAGTCCGTATTAGGGTATGGAACTTGTCGGTATGCTTGGACGGGGTCCTGGGGCGGCAGGGTGTGTTTCGGACGAGTTTCAGATGTTTTTCATGGTTTTGAACAGGTCTGAGTTCTGGTGTAATCGCACCTGCAGACCCTGGGTGCAGGTGCGATGGTCGTAGATGCGAAGATGAAGGCGCAGGTGCGTGAAGGGCTGAGCTTGGCAGTTTTCACAGATGTAGAAAATTGGTGCGCATCTGCGGCGCCGCAGAAGCGGATTCTTAGGCACAAAGGCGAGCTGTAGCGCAGATGCAGTTTTGTCATGCACACCTGCGGTTGCGCAGAAGCGCTAGGATGTCCGCAAGTGCGAGGGCGAAGCTGGTCAGTGGTCTTCGCATATGCAGTCTTTTTATCGCAGAAGCGGCTAATTGTGTCGCAGGTGCAGTTATACCTGGGCAGAATCATATAAGTCGAGAGTTAGCCATTTTCTTCATATTTTGAGTTTTAGACCTCGGTTTTGGGATCTTCTTTGAGGGTTTCTTTCAAGCAAATCGATTGGGTAAGTGTTCTTCACCTAGAATTTATTATATTCCATGATTTTATTTTTATTTTTATTATTTAATTTGTATTTTGAGTTGAGGAAAATGGTGATTTTTGATGAAAGTTTTCAAAATGAAAAATCATGATTTGAGGGACGAAATGGTATCGGAATTTGAAAATTTAATATTGCTGAACTCGTATCGGGATGGATGTTCGAGTTTTTGTGAAATTTGTCAGGTTTCGAGGTGCGGGCCTGGGGATCGACTTTTGCGTCGATGTTTAGATTTTGATAAAGATTAAGGCTTTATGACCCGAAATAATTTCTTTTGAGATTTATTTGTGCTTTGAAGTTATTTTGATTAGATTTGAGCCGTCTGGAGGCCATTTCACCGAGAAGTTCATTTTTGAGTATCGACCTATCTTCTTTGAGATAAGTATTTTGCCTAACTTCGTGTGGGGGAACTACCCCTTAGGATTTGAGTCTTCTATGCTAATTATAGTCCTTATACGCGAGGTGATGAGTACATGCTCGGACTTATTTTTGGAAAGTTGGCCTTTTAGGGTTCTTAGGTCTGTGTATTTACTGATTATGCAGTTGTTATGTTATGAATACGCCTCTTAATTACTAGTTTCCCCTCTACCTGCTTTAATTAGAATTAATTGCTTCATGATCCGCCCTTGATACTTATTTGAGTCATATGTGCCTTAACTGAAATTGTTATCTCTTTTATTGCCATGTTATCTTTCCCCTAACTGCTTATCTTTATTTGAGGTTATAATTATCTCTTTTGTAATTGTTCATCCTTAAATTGAGGCTATGATTATCTTTCTGCTGCTTATCCCTAATTGAATTTGTTGTATCTCTTTCTTAATTGCCAACCTTAAAAGAAGTTAGATATCCTATATTTTAGTTGACTTGTCTTTATTTGAAATTATTCGCCTTGTGTTAGCTCCCTCGTTGTCGAACTGTACATTGCAGACCGTTGTTACATAATATTTCCTTTCTTGTTTAGCTGTTCTTATTATGACTAGCATTATCTATTGCGGCCACTCCTCGGGAATTAATTCCTCTGTTCCTTTGAGTTCTGGAATTTCTGACTTGATTTATTTGCCGTACCCTTGTATTTGTGTTATTGTTGTTGTTGTACTTGTTGTTCTTGCATATTTACTTTGGGACTATGAGGCGGTACCTCGGGAGATCCCCTTATCTTGCATATTTACTTTGGGACTACGAGGTGGTACCTCGGGAGATCCCCTGTTGAGCATTTACTTTTTGGGACTATGAGACGGTATCTCGGGAGTGCTCTTTGTTGACATCTCTTTGCTATGGGGTTGCACGAGATTTCTATCGTGCTATTGTTAATATTGATATTTGCACACGCGGCTTGATAAGGCGGGATATATATATATATATATATATATGTGGGTTGCGCATGTGGCGAGACAAGGTGGGAACATTATTATACACGTGTGGCAAGACAAGGCGGGTATTTACTTTACTATAGACACGTGGTGAGACAAGGTGGTCTATATCAAGGATTGATTTGTGATGGCCTGTGGGAATTCTTGTTGTTGATATTTGTGTAGTGGTACACTTACCTGTGAAAACTTTATCTTGTTAAAGTTGTGAGAAAAACATTCTACGTGTTATCCGTTCTTTTCCTTATGCTCACTAGCTGGTATGAACTATGTTAGGACACTTGCACAAGCATACATGTCGTTAAGCACTCTTATCGGATAAGAGGTTTTCTTGATATTGTTGAGTATAGATGCATACCCTTGCTTACTTGCCTTCCATGTGAGAATGGCTCTATTTGGCACACGAGTCGTCAGTGCGGTTATGAGGTGTAATGAGGGCACAGGATGTCAAGTGTTAGGGTTCAGGTATTGAGACCCGTGAGTTGTGATTTGTCCGAGGTTCGGTACCTCGTGGAGGTTATTGACTAAAGCCCGGTGTGAAAGTTATCGTATTGTTGAGTTGTTACTTGTCCTTTCTTTATCTGTGATTATCGAACTTAGGTTGTGTTTCCGTTCATTCTTCTATGTCATTATTATGGTGTTCTGCTGATAGTTGTTGTTTTCCTTCCTTATTGCAATTACCGTATTAATTTCCACTTTGCGTAGTCTTTTTGTAGATATCATACTATGTTGTTTCTATACTTATACTTGTTCAGGTTATTTAGTCCAGTAGGTGTCATGACTGTTCCTCGTCACTACTCCACCGAGGTTAGACTTGATACTTGCTGGGTACCGCTGTGGTGTATTCATACTACACTTCTGCACATTTTTGTGCAGATCCAGGTATTTCGAAGTCAGTTGATCATTAGCTAGCTGTGCGAATTGTTGCTGTGTAGACTCAAGGTAAACATGTTGCTACGTTCGCAGGATTCGGAGTTACCTTCCTATTTTGTATTCACACTATTTTAACGATTTCCAAACAGTTGCATTTGGAAATTTATAGTAAACTATGTAGAGCTTATGACTTGTACTACCGGTTTTGGGAATTGTAAATTTTTTAAGGATTTTCATTTCAAATTGTTAGATGTTATTTAATTATTGTTGTTGTTTGGAGAATGTTTGGCTTACCTAGTCCCTAAGACTAGGTGTCATCACGATACCCAACGGAGAAAAAATTGGGTCGTGACAGTACGGCCCATGCAGAAGGCGTGGGTTATAGCACATAAAAATCAGGAAATTGGGGAGAATTCCTACTTTATGGGCCTAAGACGCCGAAAAACGAGTATAGGTCATGGCGAGGTGGTGACATGTTACATTGGATGTTTTTGACGGGCCAGCAAAGTTTTAGGCGATCCAGGTCCGGTGGCCCGAGCCCATGCAGAAGGCTTGGGCTATAGCACACAAAAATTTGGGAATCAGGCACAATTCCACTTTCATGGCCATAAAACGCCGAAGAATAAGGAATGGTCAAGGCGAGGCGATAACTATTGTTTCTTAGGTCTTTGTTGATGGGCTGGAAAACTTTTAGGCGATCCGGGTCCGGTGGCCCGGGCGCATGGAAAAAGCATGAAAATCAGGGAATCGGGTAGAATTCCAGTTTTATGCCCCTAAAACGCCAAAAAGGAGTAACGATCATGGAGAGGCGGCGACTATTGTTCCTTAGGTCATTTTTATGGGACGACAAATTTTTTAGCTATTTAGGTCTGGTGGCACAGGCCCATGTAGAAGGCATGGGCTATATAGCACATGAAAATTTGGGAATCGGGCGTAATTCGAATTTTATGGCCTTAAAACGCCAAAACAACAAGTAACTGTCATGGAGAGATGGTGACTATATTTAGTAGGGACATTTTTTATGGGGAGGCAAAATTTTAGGGGATCCGGGTCCGATGGTCGGGCCCATGTAAAATGTGTGGGCTATAGTACACAAAAATCTGAAATTATACGAAATTTCAGTTTTATGGCTTAAAACGCCAAAACGAGTAAGGGGTATTGCGAGGCGGTGACTATTGTTCCTTAAGTCATTTTTGATGGGCTGGGTAAACTTTAGGCGATCGGGGTCCGGTGGCCCGGGCCCATGTAGAACGCATGAGCTATAGCACACAAAAATTTGGGAATCGAGCGGAATTCCAGTTTTATGGCCTTAAAACGCCGAAGAATAAGGAACAGTCATGGCGAGGCAATAACCATTGTTTCTTAGGTCAGTTTTGATGGGCCGGCAAACTTTTAGGCGATCCGGGCCCTGTGGCACGGGCCTAATGAATATCCAAGTGGCAATCACACCAAATTATCATATAAATTACAAACTAGACAAACAAGAAATGAGGAATGACAACAAAGGATTTAATAAGTACCAGCACTTTCCAATTTAATACTTAAAGGTGTCTACGAATTTTTAACCGACATAATTTGCACATATAAATCAAGTACGTACTCGTCACCTCGCGTACACGGCTTTCACATTTACACAAATGGCACATACAACTTAATGCCTAAGGGGTAATTCCCCCACTCAAGTTTAGGCAAGATACTTACCTTTTTGAAGTTAGGCCGATATTTCAAAATACGCTTTCTTGCATGAATTGACCTCCGGACAGCTTAAATCTATCCAAATTAATTGTATAACTTCATTAAATTCATCGAAAATAATTTCGGATAATATAACGTCGACTTAAGAATTCACATTAAAAAGTAGACCAAAAGTCAACGTGAGGCTCGCCTCTAGGAAACCGACATAATTTTCACGAAATACGAATACTCATTCCGATACGAGTTCAACCATATAAATTTTATCAAATTTCAATAACAAATTGTATTCCAAATCTTGAATTTTTCGTTTTTGAAAAGTTTTTGCAAAAATATTGATTTCTTCCATTTAAATTTGAAATAAATGATGAACATAACCATGGATTTACGAATTATAATCACTTTCGGATGTAGAACACTTACCCAAGTCAAAGTCGTGAAGAACTCCAAAATAACCCCCAAAATCGAGCTCCAAAAATTCAATCGAAAATGAAGGAATGACTGATTTTCGACCCCTTATGTTTCTGTCCATTTTCCCTTCTGCGGACGAATATGCCGCATCTACGGTCTCGCTTTTGCGAGACAAAACTCGCATTTGCGATCCTCACTGTCCAGCCCAAGCTTGCACCTGCGGACAGAATGCCGCATCTGCGCAAATCGCTTCTATGATGTTCAGTGCGCATCTGCGATAACTTCTGCTTTTGCCCCTTCTCCGCCCCCTTCTGTGATCACACAGGTGCAGGAATTGCTTCGCACATGCGACCTCTGCCCAGCACACTTTTAGCCGCTTCTGCGAAGAGCTTCACGCTTCTGCGATGTCGCTTCTACGACCAAGACATTGCAGAAGCGATTCCACCAGCTGCTGCCCATTTTTTCAGCAACTTTCTTCAAGTCCAAATTGACCCGTTACCAATCTGGAATTAAACTGAGGCCCTTGGGACCTTAACCAATTATGCCAACACATCCCAGAATACAATATGAACTTA
The DNA here is from genome assembly GCA_000715115.1 of Nicotiana otophora. NCBI lineage: Eukaryota > Viridiplantae > Streptophyta > Magnoliopsida > Solanales > Solanaceae > Nicotiana > Nicotiana otophora. The sequence goes on from AWOL01S0173494.1 coordinate 7,637, forward strand.
GTCGAGGCTTTAAACCTCGTCAAACAACGCCGAAATTGTGAATCATGCGTCAAATTGAATTATGAGTTTAGGCGATTCGGATCCAGGGGCCTGGGCCTATGCAGAAGGCGCGGACTATAGCACACGAAAATCTGGAAATCAGGCGGAATTTCAAATTTTATGGCCTTAAAAATATTAAAAAAGAGTAACAATCATGGCGAGGTAATAATTATTGTTCCTTAGGTCCTTTTTTATGAGACGGAAAAATTTTAGGCGATCCGAGTATGGTGGCCCGGGCACACGAAGAAGGCGTGGGCTATAGCACATGAAAATTTGGGAAACAAGCGAAATTTCAGTTTTATGGCCTTAAAAATACCAAAATATGAGTAACAGTCATGGTGAGACAGTGACTATTATTACTTAGGTCGTTTTTGATGGGCCAGCAAAATTTTAGTCTATCCGGGTCCGGTAGCCCGGGCACATGCAAAATGCGTGGGCTACAGGACACGAAAATCTAGGAATCAGATAGAATTCTAGTTTTATGCCCCTAAAACGCCAAAAAGGAGTAACAGTCATTGCGAGGCGGTGACTATTGTTCCTTAGATCATTTATGGGCCGTTAGAATTTTAGGCGATCCGGGTCCAGTGGCCCGGGCTTATGCAGAAGGCATGGGCTATAACATACGAAAATATGGGAATCACGTGAAATTCCAATTTTATTTCCTTAAAAATATAGAATAATGAGTAGCGGTCATGGCGAGGCGGTGACTATTGTTCCTTAGGTCGTTCTTGATAGGCCGACAAAATTTTAGGCGATTCGGGTCCGGTAGCCCAGTCACATGCAAAAGGCGTGGGCTATATCACAAAAATGTGAGAATCACGCGAAATTCCAATTTTATGGCCCTAAAAATATCAAAACATGAGTAACGGTCATGGCGAGTTGGTGACTATTGTTTCTTAGGTTGTTTTATGAGCGAATAAAATTTTAGGTGATTTGGGTCTGATGTACGAGCCCATGTAGAAGGCGTGGGCTATAGCATACGAAAATTAGAAAATCGGGCAGAATTCCAATTTTATGAGCCGAAAATGCCAAAAAATGAGTAGCGGTCATGGCGAGATGATGACTTGTTAAATTAGATGTTTTCTATGGGATGGAAAAATATTAGGTGGTCCGGGTCCGGTGGCGCGGGCCCATTCAGAAGGCGTGGGCTATAGCATATAAAAATTTGGAAATCGGGCAGAATTCCAGTTTCATGGCTCTAAAATACCAAATAACAGTCATAGTGAGGCGATGACCATTGTTCCTTAGGTCTTTTTGATGGGCTGCCAAATTGTAGGTGATCCGGGCCCGGTGGAACGGGCCTATGCAGAAGGCGTGGGCTATAGTACACGAAAATCTGGGAATCGTGCGGAATTCAAGTTTTATGCCCCAAAAACGGGCGGAATTCAAGTTTTATGGCCCTATAACGCCGAAGAATAAGGAACAGTCATGGAGAGGCAATGAGTATTATTTCTTAGGTCATTTTAGATGGGCCGGTAAACTTTTAGGCAATCCGAGCCCGGTGGCCCATGCCCATGCAGAAGGTGTCACCTATAGCACATACAAATTAGTGAATGGGGCATAATTTCAGTTTTATGGCCCTAAAACACTACAAAATGAGTAACGATCATGGAGTTGCGATAATTATTGTTCCTTTGGTCATTTTTGATGGGCTGACAAAATTTTAGGCGATATGGATCTGGTGGCCCTGGCCTATGCAGAAGGTGTCGGCTATAGCACATGAAAATCTGGGAATCAGGCGAAATTCTAGTGTTTTTGCCCTACAACGCCATATAACGAGTAACGGTCATGGAGAGGCGGTGACTATTGTTACCTAAGACGCTTTTTGAAGGGCCGACAAAATTTTAGGCAATCCGGGTCCGGTGGCCGGCCATGCCGAAGGTGTGGGCTATAGAACATGAGAATTTGGTAATTGAGCGAAATTCCAGTTTTATGGCCCTACAACGCCAACGTCCGAGTAACGGTGATGGTGAGGTGATGGCTATTATTTCTTAGGTCATTTTTTATGGGCCGATAAAGTTTTAGGTGATCCGGATCTAATGGCCTGGGCTATGCAGAAGGCGTGGCCTATAGCACACGAAAATATAGGACTCGGGCGAAATTTCAATTTTATGGCCGTAAAAATACCAAAACACGAGTAACGGTCATGGCGAGGCGATGACTATTGTTCCTTAAGTCGTTCTTGATGGGTCGATAAAATTTTAGGCGATCCGAGTTCAGTGGCCCAGGCTTATGCATAAGTCATGGTCTATAGGACACGAATATTTGGGAATCGGGTAGAATTCTATATTTATGACCCTAAAATGCCAAATAATGATTAGCGGTCATAGCGAGGTGGTGACAATTATTACTTTGGATGTTTTTGATAGGCCGAAACTTTTTTAGGCGATTTGGGTTCGGTGTCCTGGGCCCATGATAAGGAGTGCGCTATAGCACACGAAAACCTGGGAATCGGGCGGAATTCCAGTTTTATGGCCCTAAAATATCAAACAATGAGTAACGGTCATGGCGAGGCGGTGACTATTGTTCCTTAGGTCATTTTGGATGGGGCGGAAAAATTTTAGGGGATCCGGGTCCGATGGTTGGGCCCGTATAAAAGGTGTGGGATATAGTCCGAAGAAATTCCAGTTTTATGGCCCTAAAACGCCGAAGAATAAGGAACAAGCGAGGAAATGAACATTGTTACTTAGGTCATTTTTGATGGGCTGGTAAAATTTTAGGCGATCCGGGCTCGATGGAACGGGCCCATGCAGAAGGTGTCGGCTATAGCATACAAAAATTTTAGAATCGGGCGGAATTTCAGTTTTATGGCCCTAAAAGCTAAAATAAGAGTAATGGTCATGGAGAAGAGGTGACTATTGTTCCTTTGATCATTTCTGATGGGGTGAAAAAATTTTAGGCGGTCTGGATCTGGTGGCCCAGGCCCATGCAGAAGGCGTGGGCAATAGCGAACAAAAATCTGGAAATCTGGCGAAATTCTAGTTTTTTGGCCCTAAAACGCCAAAAAATGAGTAACGCTCATGGAGAGGCAGTGATTATTATTACTTAGGATGTTTTGATGGCCAACAAAATTTTGTGCGATCTGGATCCAGTGACCGGGGCCCATGCAAAAGACGTGGGCTATAACACCCAAAAATCTATGAATCAGGTAGAATTTCAATTTTATGGCCTTAAAAATACCAAAATATAAGTAACGGTCATGGAGAGGCGGTAACTATTATTCCTTAGGCCGTGCTTCATGGGCCGGCAAAATTTTAGGCGATGCGAGTCCGGTGGCCCGGGCCCATGCAGAAGGTGTCGGCTATAGCATTCAAAAATTTTAGAATCGGGCGGAATTCCAATTTTATAGCCTTAAAAATACCAAACAACGAGAAACGGCATGGAAAGGCGGTGACTATTGTTCCTTAGTTAGTTCTTGATGGGCCGGCAAAAGTTTAGGCGATAAGGGTCTGGTGGCCCAGGCCCATGCAGAAGGTGTCGGCTATAGCATTCAAAAATTTTAGAATCGGGCGGAATTCCAATTTTATAGCCTTAAAAATACCAAACAACGAGAAACGGCATGGAAAGGCGGTGACTATTGTTCCTTAGTTAGTTCTTGATGGGCCGGCAAAAGTTTAGGCGATAAGGGTCTGGTGGCCCAGGCCCATGCAGAAGGTGTCGGCTATAGCATTCAAAAATTTTAGAATCGGGCGGAATTCCAATTTTATGGCCTTAAATATACCAAAATATAAGTAACGGTCATGGAGAGGCGGTAACTATTATTCCTTAGGCCGTGCTTCATGGGCCGGCAAAATTTTAGGCTATCCGGATCCGGTGGTCTAGGCCCACATAGAAGGCGTGGGCTATAGCACATAAAACTTTGAGAATCGGGCGGAATTCCAATTTTATAGCCTTAAAAATACCAAAACACGAGTAGCGTTCATGGCGAGGCGGTGACTATTGTTCCTTAGGCCGTTCTTGATGGGCCGACAAAATTTTAAGCAATCCAGGTCCGGTGGCCCAGGCCCATGCAGAAGGCGCACACGAAAATCAAGGAATCATGCAGAATTCCAATTTTATGCCCTAAAACGCTAAAACAAGAGTAACGGTCATGGCGAGACGGTGACTATTGTTCCTTAGGTCATTCTTGATAGGCCGGCAAAATTTTAGGCGATTCGGGTTCGGTGGCAATGGCCCAGGCATAAGTCGTGGGCTACACACGAATATGTGGGAATCCAGCGGAATTTTAATTTTATGTCCCTAAAACACTAAATAATTACTAGCTGTCATGGAAAGGTGGTGAAAATTGTTACTTTGGATGTTTTTGATAGAGTGGCAAAATTTTAGGCTATCCGGATCCGGTGGCCAGGGCCCATGTAGAAGGCGTGGACTATAGCATACGAAAATCTATGAATCAGGCAGAATTCTAATTTTATGGCCTTAAAAATACAAGAAAATGAGTAACGGTCATGGCGAGGTGATGACTATTGTTCATTAAGTCGTTCTTGATGGGCCAGCAAACTTTTAGGCGATCCGGGTCCAGTGGACCGGGCCCATGCAAAAGTCGTGAGCTATAGCACACGAATACAAAATTTTAATTTTATTGCCCTAAAACGCCAAAACATGAGTAGCAGTCAGGGCGAGGTGGTGAAAATTATTACTTTGGATATTTTTTATGGGCTGGCAAAATTTTAGGCAATTCGAATCCGGTGGCCAGGGCCCATACATAAGGCCTAGGCTATAGCACAAAAATATCTGTGAATGGGGTAGAATTCCAATTTTATGGCCTTAAAAATACCAAACAACGAGTAACGGCATGGAAAGGCGGTGACTATTGTTCCTTAGATCATTTTTAAGGGGCCGGTAAAATTTTAGGCGATCCGGGTCCGGTGGCCCGGGCCAATGTAGAAGCCGTGGGCTATAATAGCACATGAATATCTAGGAATCGAGCGAAATTCCAATTTCATGGAACTAAAACGCCAAAAAATGACATGGAGAGGTGGTGACAATTATTACTTTAGATATTTTTGAAGGGCCGACAAAATTTTAGGCGATCTCGATCCGATGACCCGAACCTATGTAGAAGGCGTGAGCTATAATAGCATACGAAAATCTAGGAATTAGGCGGAATTCCAAATTTTATGGCCTTAAAAATACCAAAAAATGAGTAATGGTCATGACGAGGCGGTGACTATTGTTCCTTAGTTAGTTCTTGATGGGCCGGCAAAAGTTTAGGCGATAAGGGTCTGGTGGCCCAGGCCCATGCAGAAGGCGTGGGCTATCTGGGAATCAGGCGGAACTCCAATTTTATGGCCTTGAAAATACTAAAAAACGAGTACCGGTCATGGTAAGGCGGTGACTATTATTCCTTAGATTGTTTTATGAGCCAGAAAAAGTTTAGGCAATCCGGGTCCAGTGGCCTGGGCATATGCAGAAGGCGTGGGCTATAACATACGAAAATCTGGGAATCAGGCGGAATTCTAATTTTATGGCCTTAAAAATACAAACACCTGAGTAGCGGTCATGGCTAGGCGATGACTATTGTTCCTCAGAACGTTCTTAATGGTCCGACAAATTTTTAGGTGGCCCAGGCCCATGCAAAAGGCGTGGGCTATAATACAAAAATCTAGGAATTAGGTGGAATTCCAATTTTATGGCCTTACAAATACCAAAAATGAGTAACGGTCATGGCGCATTTGTGACTATTATTCCTTAGGTCGTTTTATGGGCCAGAAAACTTTTAGGTGATACGGGTCCGATGTAAGGGCCCATGCAGAAGGCGTGGGCTATAACACACAAAAATCAGGAAATAGGGCAGAATTTCAATTTTATGTGCCGAAAATGCAAAAACATGAGTAGCGATCATGTCTAGACGATGACTTGTTACATTGGATGTTTTTGATGGACCAGCAAAATTTTAGGCGATCCGAGTTTGGTGGCCCGGACCCATACAGAAGGCGTAGGCTATAGAACACAAAAATATAGGAATCAGGCGGCATTCTAATTTCATGGCCCTAAAACGCCAAAAATATGGAACGGTCAAGGTGAGGCAATGATTATTGTTCCGCAGGTCGTTTTTGATAGGCCGGTAAAAATTTTAGGCGATCCGGATACGGTGGCCCGGGTGCATGCAATAAGTGGCCTATATAGCACATGAAAATTTAGGAATCGGGCACAATTCTAGTTTTACGCCCCTAAAATGCCAAAAAAGGAGTAACGGTCATGACGAGAAGGTGACAATTGTTTCTTAGGTCATTTTTTATGTGCCGACAAAATATTTGGTGATTTGGGTCCGATGGCATGGGCTATAACACAAAGAAATTTGAAAATCGGGCGTAATTCAAATTTTATGGCCTTAAAATGCCAAAAACCAAGTAACAATCATGGAGAGATGGTGAATATAATTAGTTAGGACTTTTTGATGGGCCGAAAAACTTTTAGGGGATCCGGGTCCGATGGTCGGGCCCATGTTAAAGGCGTGGGAGCACACGAAAATCTGGAATTAGACAGATTTTCAATTTTATGGCTTAAAACGCCATAAAACGAGTAACAGGTATTGCGAGGTGGTGACTATTATTCCTTAAGTCGTTTTTGATGGGCCGATAGAACTTTAGGCGATCGGGGTCCGATGGTACGGCCCCATGCAGAAGACTTGGGTAATAGCATAGAAAAATCTGGGAATCGTGCGGAATTCCAGTTTTATGCCCCTAAAATGGCAAAATGAGTAACGGTCATGGTGAGGCGGTGAATATTGTTCCTTAGGTCATATTTGATAGGCCGGAAAACTTTTAGGCGATCGGGGTCCGGTGGTCCAGGCCCATGAAGAAGGCGTGGGCTATAGCACACGCAAATCTGAGAACCGGGTGGAATTTCAGTTTTATGGCCCTAAAACGCCGAAAAATAAGGAACAATCATGGCGAGGCGATGACCATTGGTCCTTAGGTTGTTTTTAATATGCCAATAAAATGTTAGGCGATCGGGGCCCGGTGGCATAGACCTATGCAGAAGGCGTGGTCTATAGCATAAAAACATATGGGAATCGTGCAGAATTCCAGTTTTATGCTCCTAAAACGGCAAAATAGCAGTAACAGCCATGGCGAGGTGGTGACTATTGTTCCCTAGATCATTTTTGATTGGTCGAAAAAATTTTAGGTGATCAAGGCCCGATGGCCCGGGCCCATGTAGATGGTGTGGGCTATAGCACACGAAAATTTGGGAATCAGGTAGAAATCCAATTTTATGATCCTAAAATGCCGAAGAATAAGGAACATGCATGGCGGGGCGATGACCACTATTCCTTAGGTCGTTTGTGATGGGCCGGTAACGTTTAGGTGATTCAAACCCAGTGGCCTGGGCCCATACAGAAGGCGTCGGCTATAACACACAAAAATCTAAAAATCGGGCAGAATTTCAGTTTTATGGCCCTAAAATGCTAAAAACGAGAACAAGTCATGGAGAGGCGGTGACTATTGTACATTTGGTCATTTTTGACGGGCCGATAAAATTTTAGGCGATATGGATCTGGTGGCCCTGGCCATGTGATCTGGATCCAGTGGCCCGGGCCATGGAGAAGGCGTGGCCTATAGCATACAAAAATGTGGTACTCAGGCAGAATTCCAATTTTATGGCCTTAAAAGTACCAAAACACGAGTAACAGTCATGGCGAGGCGATGACTTTTGTTCTTAGGTCGTTCTTAATGGGCCGGCAAAATTTTAGGTGATCTGCGTTTGGTGGACCTTGCCCATGCATAAGCTGTGGGCTATAGCACACGAATATTTCGGAATCGGGCGAAATTCAAATTTTATGGCCCAAAAACGCCAAACATGAGTAGCGGTCATAGCGAGGAGATGAAAATTGTTACTTTGGATATTTTTGATGGGCCCGCAAAATTTTATGTGATCCGGGTTCGGTGGCCGGGGCCCATGTAAAAGGAGTGCGCTATAGTGCATGTAAATCTAAGAATCGGGCGGAATTCCAGTTTTATGGCCCTAAAATAACATAAAATGAGTAACGGTCATGGCGAGGCAGTAACTATTATTCCTTAGGTCATTTTTTATGGGGCGGAAAAAGTCTAGACGATTCGGGTCCGCTGGTATAGGCCCTTGCATAAGGCGTGGGTCAGCACACGAAAATCAAGAAATCTGGCAGAATTCCAATTTTAAGGGCCTAAAATGCCAAAACCCGAGTAGAGGTCATGGCGAGGCAGTGACTTGTTACATTGGATATTTTTGATGGGCCAGTAAAGTTTTAGGCGATATGGTTCCGGTGGCCCATGCCCATGCAGAAGGCATAGGCTATAGCACATGAAAATTTGGAAATCGGATGGAATTCCAGTTTTATGGCCCTAAAACGTTGAAGAATAAGGAACAATCATGGTGAGGCGATGATCATTGTTCCTTAGGTCATTTTTAATATGCCAACAAAAGTTTAGGCGATCGGGTCCCGGTGGCACAGGCCTATGCAGAAGGCGTGGGCTATAGCATAAAAAAATATGGGAATCGTACGAAATTCCAGTTTTATGCTCCTAAAACGGCAAAATAGCAGTAACGGCCATGGCAAGGTGGTGGCTATTGTTCCCTAGATCATTTTTGATGGGTCGACAAAATTTTAGGTGATCAAGGTCCGATGCCCCGGGCCCATGTAGATGGTGTGGGCTATAGCACACGAAAATTTGGGAATCAGGCAGAAATCCAATTTTATTGCCCTAAAACGCCGAAGAATAAGGAACATGCATGGTGGGGCGATGACCATTGTTCCTTAGGTCATTTGTGATGGGCCGGTAAACTTTAGGTGATTCGGGCCCAGTGGCTTGGGCCCATGTAGAAGGCATCGGCTATAACACACAAAAATCTGGAAATCGAGCAGAATTTCAATTTTATGACCCTAAAATGCTAAAAACGAGTAACAGTCATGGAGAGGCGGTGACTATTGTTCCTTTGGTCATTTTTGACAGGCCGACAAAATTTTAGGCGATATGGATCTGGTGGCCCGGGCCATGGAGAAGGCGTGGCCTATAGCACACGAAAATGTGGGACTGAGGCAGAATTCAAATTTTATGGCCTTAAAAGTACCAAAACACGAGTAACAGTCATGACGAGGCGATGAATTTTGTTCCTTAGGTCGTTCTTGATGGGCCGGCAAAATTTTCGGTGATCTGAGTTCGGTGGACCTTGCCCATGCATAAGCAGTGGGCTATAGCACATGAATATTTCGGAATCGGGTGGAATTCAAATTTTATGGCCCAAAAATGCCAAAAATGAGTAGCGGTCATAGCGAGGAGATGACAATTGTTACTTTGGATGTTTTTGATGGGCCCACAAAATTTTATGTGATCCATGTTCGATGGCGGGGGCCCATGTAAAAGGAGTGCGCTATAGTACATGAAAATCTAGGAATCGGGTGGAATTCCAGTTTTATGACCCTAAAATACCAAAAAATAAGTAACGGTCATGGCGAGGCGGTAACTATTGTTTCTTAGGTCGTTTTTTATGGGGCGGCAGAAGTCTAGGCGATTCGGGTCCGCTGGTATAGGCATATGCATAAGGCGTGGGTCAGCACACGAAAATCAGGAAATCTAGCAGAATTCCAATTTTAAGGGCCTAAAATGCCAAAACACGAGTAGAGGTCATGGCGAGGCGGTGACTTTTTACATTGGATATTTTTGATGGGCCGGCAAAGTTTTAGGCGATACGGATCTGGTAGCCCATGACCATGCAGAAGGCATGGGCTATAGCACACGAAAAGTTAGAAATCGGACGGAATTCCAGTTTTGTGGCCCTAAAACGTCGAAGAATAAGGAACAGTCATTGAGAGGCGGTGACTATTGTTCCATAGGTCGTTATTGGCGGGCCATCAAAATTTTAGGCGATTCGGGTCCGGTGGCCTGGGCCCATGCAGAAGGCGTGGGCTATGCACATGAATATGTGGGAATCAATAGGAATTTCAATTTTATGGCCCTAAAACGCCAAAACATTATTAGCAGTCATTGCAAGGTGGTGAAAATTGTTACTTTGGATGTTTTTAAAAGGCTGGCAAAATTTTAGGTGATTCGGATCCGGTGGCTTGGGCCCATGTAGAAGGCGTGGGTTATAGCACGCGAAAATCTATGAATCAGGCAGAATTCTAATTTTATGGCCTTAAAAATACAAGAAAATGAGTAACGGTCATGGCGAGGCGGTGAATATTGTTCGTTAAATTGTTCTTGATGGGTTGGCAAACATTTAGGCGATCCGGGTCCGATGGACCGGGCCCATGCAAAAGCCGTGAGCTATAACACACGAATGTGGAATTTCAATTTTATTGCCCTAAAACGCCACAAAATAAGTAACGGTCATGGAGAGGTGGTGACAATTATTACTTTGGATATTTTTTATGGGCTGGAAAAATTTTAGGTGATCCAGATCCGGTGGCCTGGGCCCATATAGAAGGTGTGGGCTATAGCACACGAAAATCTATGAATCATGTGGAATTCCAATTTTATGGCCTTAAAAATTCAAGAAAATGAGTAATGGTCATGGCGAGTCTGTGATTATTGTTCCTTAGGTTGTTCTTGATGGGCTGGAAAATTTGAGGTGATCTGGGTCCATTGACCCCGGGCCATGCAAAAGCCGTGAGCTATAACTCATGAATACGGAATTCTAATTTTATTGCTCTAAAGCGCCAAAAAATGAGTAGCGGTCATGGCGAGGTGGTGACAATTATTACTTTGGATATTTTTTATGGGCTGGCAAAATATTAGGGGATCCGGATCCGGTAACCCGGGCGCATGCAGAAGGCGTGGGCTATAGCACACGAAAATGTGGGAATCAGGCAGAATTCCAATTTTATTGCCTTAAAATACCAGAAAACGAGTAACAATCATGGCGAGGTATTGACTATTATTACTTAGGTCGTTATTTATGGGCTGGCAAAATTTTAGGCGATCCTGATCTGGCAACTCGGGCCCACGCAGAAGGCGTAGGCTATAGCATACGAAAATCTAGGAATCATGCGGAATTCTAATTTTATGGCCCTAAAACGCCAAACAAAAGTAACAGTCATGGCAAGATAGTGACTCTTGTTCCTTAGGTCAAACTTAGGTCGTTCTTGATAGGCCGAATATATTTTAGGTGATCCGGATCCGGTGACCCGTGCCCATGCAGAAGGTGTGGGCTATAGCACACGAAAATTTGGGAATCAGACGGAATTCAAATTTTATAGCCTTAAAAATACCAAAAAACGAGTAACGGTCATGGATAGGTAGTGCCTATTGTTCCTTAGGTCGTTCTTGATGGGATGGAAAAGTTTAGGCGATCGGGTCCAGTGGCCCGAGCCCATGCCGAAGGCGTAGGCTATAGCACAAGAAAATTTGGAAATCAGGCGAAATTCCAATTTTATTGCCTTAAGAATACAAAAAATGAGTAACGGTCATGGCGAGGTGGTGAGTATTTATCCTTAGGTCATTCTTGATGGGCCGGCAAGTTTTAGGCGATTCGGGTCAGGTGGCCCGGGCCCATGTAGAAGTCGAGGGCTATAGCCCATGAATATATGTGAATCGAGCAAAATTTCATTTTTATGACCCTAAAACGCCAAAACATGAGTATGAGTCATGGTGAGGTGGTGAAAATTGTTATTTTGAATGTTTTTGATGGGACAGCAAAATATTAGGCGATCCGGATCCGGTGGCTTGGGCCCATGCAGAAGGTGTGGGCTATAGGACACGAAAATGGGAATCAGGCGGAATTCCAATTTTATGGCCTTAAAAATAACAAAACATGAGTAACGGTCATGGAGAGGTAGTGACTATTATTCCTTAGGTCAGTTTTGATGGGCCGGGAAAATTTTAGACGGTCCGGATCTTTCAACCCGGGCCCATGCAGAAGGTGTAGGCTTCACATGAAAATCTGGGAATCATGCGGAATTCTAATTTTATGGCCCTAAAATGCCAAAAAATGAGTAATTGTCATGGCAAGGTAGTGACTATTGTTACTTAGGTCATCCTTAGGATGTTCTTGATGCGCCGACAAAAGTTTAGGCGATCCGTGTCCGGTGGCATGGGCCCATACAGAAGGCGTAGACTATAGCACATGCCATATGTGAATCGAGTGGAATTTTAATTTTATGGCCCTAAAA
>AWOL01S0173526.1:0-24407 GCA_000715115.1 Nicotiana otophora
CTTTGAGATGAACTCACCTTCTTTATTTCGAAAACTTTTTTGGTTTCCACCGGCCGTTCGGTACTGTTTTGGGTCCGATTAATTCGGATTCACGCCAAAAATTTTTACTTTGGGAGTAAAGTACTCCCTACCGAAAATGACTCTAATTTCAAAGTTCGAACCGAAACCTCTTGCTAACGATGAATGAATACTTATCATTCTACCATAACTTTTGGTGGTACAATAATTTGTCAAATTAAGACCCCTCTTTGTCAAGACAAGCATAATACATCATTTTTGTGCATTTTGCGGGCACCAATAATGATTCGTGGTCTGCAAAAATGACAAAATGTGCCTTTTTAGGATGATGAACAATGCCACCACTTAATGATACTTAAAAATACAATACAATGCCATCATCACTAAACTTGAAAATTGAGATAAAGAAAAGAATTTCCAAGAGACCCTTTATTAATTAGACATATAGTTGATATGTTAGGTATTTTGATCATCCAAAATACATATTTAAAAGAAAGAATCTAGAAGAGATGAAGGCCAGAAACTAAGGCATCATTTCCCACCACTTTAACCAAAAAGACAAAGAACGTGCATAAGTGTGAGACTTAGAGCATGCCTTGCAAAACATGCAGCAAACATAACAAACTAACAAACACATAAAATAAACAATACATATTCTTAGATAATTTTGTTTGGTTTGATCATTCATGTTAAACAAGTCATTGCCTTCATGACATATTGTCACATCTTTTCTCCCTAGCATAAACATTGATATTTCAGTCAACTAAAGAAAGAACAAGTAAATGAAGACAAGGCTCCCATAAAATTCAAAGAATTATATAAAGAACCTTAACATTGTCTCTTTTGTTTAAAGAACTCTCTCATTCCTCTCCTCTTGCTTTCCTTTAAACATATATCTTTGCCTTAGCTTCAATGGAACAAGAACAAGTATATGATTCCACCAAAGAGTGGAGTAAAGTTCCAAAACAAAAGAAATTTGTTGGAGTAAGACAACGGCCTTCAGGAAAATGGGTTGCAGAGATCAAGAACACAACTCAGAAGATCAGAATGTGGCTCGGAACGTTTGATACAGCTGAGGAAGCTGCACAGGCTTATGATGAGGCTGCTTGTCTTCTCCGAGGATCAAATACTCGAACGAATTTCCATAACCATGCCCCTGTCAATCCTGCTCTTTCTATTAAAATTAGAAACCTCCTCAACCATAAGAAAAGCCTCAACAAGATCAAGTCCAAAACTACTCCTAGAAATCCCACTATTATTACAACTACTGCTACAACAAGTACTACTATTTCTTCTTGTACAAGTTCTCTTAGTGTTAGCAATAGTTTTAGTTCTAATACTGATACAAGTGACTCAAGAAGTCATCAAGAAACTCAGATATTTGGTGATGCATATAAACCAGATTTGAGTTTTTTTATGGGTGGATTTGATCAAATGGGGTCCTCTAATTTTGATCATTCTTCAACGTTTTCGACTGATTTTGATAGGATTTTTTTGGATGAAAAAGTTGGTAATTTTCAGGTGCCAAAAGGAGGGGTTGTTCATGAGATAGGAAATGTTGAAGATCAGATTCCTGAATTTGAACACATGAAAGTTGAGAGCCAAATATCAGCACCACTGTATGCTATGAATGGAGTGAATGAGTATTGGGAGAATATTCATGATTGTAATATTGATGCTGCTTTCTGGGATTTTCCTATGCTCTACCAAATGTTTTGTCCTAGTTAGGAATTGTTTTAGGCCTTTTCTCGTTCTCTTATGTTAACAATTGAAGTTAATCATCAAATTCAAGGTACTCAATGAGTTTCAAAGATTTATTGAGAGCCTTTTTAGATTCTTGAGATTTGGATCAAATTAAACTTTAAGGCTTCATAATAAAAGTTGTAGGTGTAGTTTCTTGGGCCTTTTGTGAGTTACTAATTTTTTATATTGTAGGTGGGAATAGTTGGGAGGGGGAAATGTGGGATTGACAAATATTCCGCACCTCGCATTCTTGATATCTATATTCAACTGTGCTTTGAAGATTATACGTTGAAATCATATGATTTGATAATTCTTTCCTGAAAAAAAAAAAGAACCAAGATTGAAGTTTGAAATTTTGATTGACTTACTCACAATTAACTTGGAAAAGATTCAGAAGCCAACTTCTTATTTTATAACTTAAACATAAATTTTAATATAATATTTATGCGATTTACAAAAATTGCACATCGAAATAAGGTAGAAGGGATTAGTATTTGACAAATTGGACCGAATTCACCATAAAATTAGCAGCGCAAATACAATTTACTCGGTTCAAAACCCATACAAAATATTCTCCCATATATTTTGTTTTTATTTTTTCAAATTACTAAGTAATCACATCGCCGCATTTATTTTTTTAAAACTATATTCTCATTGATAGAGGTAGATTTTACTTTTTGAAGATGCAGATTTCTTTGACAACCACTCTTCTTTCCCCTCGGAAAAAATAATAAAAAATAGATTTACAAAAATAGAAACCAAATCATCAAAATTATAATTATTAATAAGGACTTCTTTCACTTTAGCCCGCGCCAGAAATTATTTTATATTCAACAGTCAAAAAAGTGTATAAATTTTGTATAATTTTTTATATATAATATACAGAATATATATATATATATATATATAATATATATTTTTTAACTATTATTTTGAAAGCGACTATACAGTAATATTTTTTTCTTTAAATAATATGAAAAGAAGTACTCCTATGTATTTTCCATTTTTAGCCCATCAAGAAATTAAGGCAGTCAAAAATTTCCAAAAAGCTCCAATAATAATTAAAGAAAAGGATAAAAAAAGTGAGAGTGGAATTACACGAGGGAAAAGCAGAAAGAAGGTCATGTAATGGCCAAATAGCCACGTCATCAGTCTCTTACCTTTCCCTTTCTTCAATAAAAAGACTCCTCTTTTGAATCAAATAACACTTACTAGTTCTTATTAATATACTTACAACTCTTCATTCGGACTACTTTGCTCAAACACTTTCTCTCAATTTCAGAATATCTACGCTCTCAAGTAGGTATGCTCTGCTCTTTTTCTGTATTTGTTTATTTTGATGCATTTTCATTGGTTCTTGAATCTTGATACTATTATGTATTCAATTGATCTCTGTTTCTTTAAGATTTCTGGGTTTTGTGTTTTATTTTGGAGTTATTGTGTTTTTAATTGTGATGATCATGACATGGAGTTGGCATATGACCATGGAGTGGTTTTATATTTAGTGTGTGTGCATATACAGAAATACGACTAATTTATTCTTCTTGTGTTTTGATTTTTCAACCCCTCTGCGCTAAATTGTCCACTTGTGTAGTTATAGGAAGTTGGATATGACCATAATGTGGTTTTATACTACGTGTGTATGTTGTTGGTTGTATTATGTATGCAGAAATGTAGTTCTTTATGGTTAATTTTACTATCTGGGTCATTTGGCTTTGTAACCCAAGAATTGTAAGGTTTCTTGGAAGTAGAAGAATAGTGGATTAAGTGGAATTTCTGGAGGAAAGAGGTTAGAGATAAAGTTCTTGATGCTTTTTTGCAATGACCTTTTTTCGTGTAACTGTATGTTAGCTTTTGTTTTATCGCGAAGACTGAGTAGTTGAATGAGTCCTTGTAGCTCATGCTTATGTAAGTCATCGGATTATAGGGATTTGGCAACAAATTGCATCACCGAAAACCTTAAGGTTGGATTGTGTCTGGAGGTTTACTTTGTTACTAGGGATGAGATGGATTGTATTCGTTTGCAGTTATACATATTCTTCCTTCCCCAATAGGGCGATTTTCTACTGACTCGTAAGATATTAGTTATTGGAAACAGTCTCTCTCTATCTACACGAGGTAGGGTTAATGTCTGCCTACACACTACCCTCCCCAGACCCTACTATGTGGGATTACGCTGGGTTTTTTGTTGTTGTTGTTGTTGTTGTCGTAAGATATTAGTTGAGCTTCATCCTTGCTGGCAATAAGGACACCGAAGATCCTCTCATATCACTCCACATTCTTTTTCTTTGTTTTTTATTGTACTTGTCATCATTTAAGTCATCACGACTTTTCCAATGACCTGTTGCTGCAGGGACATTAATTTGAATGCCTTGGTGAATCTTGTCAGTCCCTGCATCCTCATATAAATTTCTCTTATTGAGCCTTGATATGTGATTTGCTAATAGTAATGTTTTTTTCAATGAAGCTGGACAATAGGTGTAAGTGACTACCTTTTACAATATACTCATTGATGGTGCGCATAAGCTGGGTGTACACTTCTACTGAAATATTGGCATAGAGCTTTATTGCAATAGGTCCAAGTGTTGGAGCCTCAAAAATGTCTAGCGGAGATGGAAGAAAAGTCTCTTGTGAAGATATACAAATGGTATGCTTTCAATCTTTCTGTAGATGAGTTGTGATCTCCTACTGTTACTTTGTCTCTTTGCTTAGTCTTATTCTCAGTTGTAATCATTCTTTAAGAAACACAATTGTCGAAAAGGTTCCTCTTCCCCATTAACATGGAAGAATGTTTTGCTGGCTCGTTGATGATGTATATGAAGATAATTACGACTAATAAAATCCTTGAGCCTGTCTCCTTATCAATATTTAACAACTAATAGCATCTTTTTGGGGACAAAGAGCGATTTAGTTCATTGGTTGAAGGAGAAATAGTTTTATTTTTAATTTATATTTCAGTTGTCCCTTTATGGAATGTTATCAGTAATGACGTATACTTCAACCAACACTGCGTAAACTAGTGTTGCATTTTAATATTATTCTCTGAAGCTTAACCCCCTCACTCTCCCAATGAAACCAAACCTAAAAGAAAGCTTGGGTATCCTAGTTAGATGAGTTTTCACAATCACCAGCTGTTCTAAATTGAATAATCATGCGATGTGCGCAATGCGCGTGAAAAAGCTGATGGTTGTTTTGAGTTTCAGGTGCAAAATCGGATAGAGCAGTGTCTTCGGCAATACATGAGTCGGAAAGAAGTTGTGAACACTCTCTTCATCCAGGACAACATAGAGCCTAGATTTACTGAACTCGGTATGTTATATATTTTTCAAGGCATAACTCACTTCCTCCATGTGGTGTCAAATGGAGATGAACCTAAGAATTCATACAACACGGATAGTCCGAAAGAGATTTGAATAAGGATCAGAAAGCTCCCTATGGTTAACAGAGGAGTATTCCTCATACTTCTTGAAAATACTAGATACATTATCAAAAAATACAATATACATGGAAAGTGTCAATCATAACTTATAAAAAGAGTTTCTTTTGCCGATGTCTTTTTAGCTCTTTTTCACACATGCTGATGTTCTGTGCCTTTTTAACCAAAAAACACCTTTTCGTTCTGTTACAGTCGAGTTTCTTACCGCTTGTTATCAGCTTTATATCTTACTAGTTGAATGACCACCTTTGTTTGAGTGCCGTTCTTTAGCTGTCCTGTGTTGTTGTCTATTTTTTATCTCTAATTTTACAGTGGAATGCTTCCTCTGTGTTTAACAAGTGTCCGAGGAAACAAGTGTATGAATGCATGAGTATGTAAATATCCTTGAGCAGAGCCAGCTAACCTCCAACGCTAGTGTCGTTGCTTCTTTCCCCCCTTAATTATGGATTCATTCTTTAAATTCTTAGAACTCAAATAAGTAAAACTTGATTTTTTTGCTAAACACGGCTACAGAGGTAGTTGTTCTAAGGATTCAAAGGTAGAAGCAATCTGAGTCATACCTTAAACTCTCTCTGTATTAGTTTTATTTTTTGGTGCTTGATTGGGCACAATTTAAGATATTAGTTTGACTTGTGTATTGAGAGTGGAAGAAAAATATTAAAGGATTGGTTGAGAAATTAGTTTGATAGAGAAAATGTCACATCAAAGTTTAAAAGTTGAATAGTTTAATATGATTGAATTCTTGAAAGTTGTGAAAGTTGCATAAAAATGAAATGGTGTCAAATATTTTGGAACATCCAAAATTAAAAGAGTCAGAAAATTGGAACAGAGTGAGGATTTAAATTTCTTCATAAAACCTTGTGTTAACAATTGTTTAAGCGAGTAAATGGAATTGAGAGCTTCTTAGATCAAACTTCCTTGGCCTATAAGAAAGAGATAGCTTCCTAGATCAAACTTCTGCGGCTCATAAGGAATTGGTTCTTACCAATTGGCATCCATTTTGGGAAAAGATCTAGCAAAATATTAGTATCTTGTTTCAACTTAACAATAGACTGTTGCATTTTTATCCGTACGAATTTCTATGTTATCCAACCATATGTTATAGTTTCTCACTTCTAATTTTTCATTTGCGTTTGGTTAATAGGCAAGAGGAACTGCATAACAGCCAGTAGCGAAGTAACATAAGATTAACTATTTTTTCACAATTATATCTTCTAGAAAGCAATACAGGGGGACATGGATGTTTGTGACAGAGCTGAACTTCTTGTTTGGGGTAACCCTGACTATCGACCTTTTTGGTAACTGGAAAAGATTGGGAACCCTGCACAGTAGGGGTTAGCTTATCTGCATCATATTCGATAGCATATTGTGGAATTTTTACAGAATTCTCTGACACTTCTGTCAACTTGGCTACTTTTAATCATTTGAACTCATCAGTGGGTGTAAAGCTGCTACATGTACTATACACCTGTGTCATTCGAGAAGCAATCAGAGAGATTTTTGTGCTGTCCTCTATTTATGAATGTACTCATGAACACTTGCAGCTCTAGCAGGCATATTATCAAGAAAATGGTATGTGAAAAGATGATATTAATACTAATGTGAAGCTACTAATGCCTCTAATGAGCTGTTTTTTATAGCACACAAATATACTTACTGACTATTCTCTGTGCTGTTTATTTTTGTCTTTGTTTCAGTATTTCTTTTATGCATGTAGCAATTCAAATCTTTTATGTGATTCTAGTCTCTTAACTCTTTAGCATGACGATGTTCTCCCTGTTTTCCAGTTTGGCAGAAACTAGAAGAAGAAAATCAGGATTTTTTTCAAGCATATTACCTGAAGCTGATGGTGAAAGAGCAAATAATTGAGTTCAACAGGTTGCTTGCAGAACAGGTGAAGATGACGCAGCAAGTTCCACGTGCAATTGGTTCTCTACCTATGTCTAATGGGTGTAATATTTCCCCATGTAAGATAGATATTTAGTGAAGCTTTCTGCATTTTAGTTGTCATGCATCAATGAGTATCTTGTCACTGAATAGCTCTAAAAGCAGTCATCTAACTGGCTCAATTCATGCTCAGTTTGTGCATATACCAAAGTAGTGTATAACTTTTTAACCATGTGACTTTACCTCAAAGCACAGCATACACCATAGCTGCACTTAAACGTAATTGGTTGGCAGACTCTTCCATTAGGTCGGCAATCGAAGCCTGTGTTTGCTCATTATGATTGTATGCTGCTGATCAAGTTGCCCTCATTTACGCTCAATTTCTGCCATTGCCTGAACACATCTATAAGCCTCTAGTTTTAGCCTTCTTTATAGATATTTTGACCAATGCCTAAAGTTTTTTTTCTTGGTTGATTATTTTCTAATCCCTGTTGTGGCTAATGTGTTCTCCGGAAGGGTTGTATTGGGGAAGGGGCAAGTATATTGATATTGGTAAAGCCAGCAAGAACCAGTTTATCTTATGCTGTAAGAACTCATAAAAGTTGGCACTTTTCTTTTTAGCTGGAGGATCCAAATATGAAATTGTGATTCTTTGTTTTTATTTTTTTTTTTGTTGAAAAAGCTATGCATATAGTGGTTTCGTCTCTAATCTGTTCCCACATGTACGAGTGTTCATTCTCCTTCAACTCCCCTTACAATGTAGTATCACGAGGTTAAGAAAACAGATTTTTACATGTTGGGGTCAGTGTTAGGTGTTAATGTAGTATGCCATATGTCAAGTGTTAGCATTAGAATAGCATTGAAGAGAGAAATTATTAATTAGATATTGTCCCTCATGGTACAAATATCAAGCAAGTTTTGTATTTGACACCAATAAATAGGTGTCTTATATTCCATTATCATTAAGTCTTCAATATCTATTTTTATTCTTTATTTTTCCACATGGTATCAAAGCCTCTATGTTCTTGTAGAGATTCAAGTAGCTCGTCTAAGACTGCCCACCCAGAAATACTTTTCTTTCTTTTTGCAGCAATCGTCTCCAGCACCACTCCTCACTCCAGTGACCAGCATCCTTCTCTCTTTAACATCACTCCTCTCTGCTTCAACCGTTTCTTCCTGCAACGGCTCTGGCGGCATCTTGCCTATTTAGGCAGCAATGTGTTCCTTTCTGGCAACCATTGGAATCACTGCACCTTTTTCCAAGTGAATGTTCTGGCGATGCTGCACCTCTATATGGTGACTGTTCCGGTAGCGCCATGTCATTTCAGCGTAACCATTGCAAGGGCGCCATGTTTCTATCTGCTGGACATTTCTTGCTTTTGCACCTTTCTAGCCATTGTTTCAGCAACAACTTTTGCAGCGAGATTACAGCGACCAGAGCTGTTTCATCCAGCTTTTTTAGTCGTTTCTGGCGTTATTTATTTAGTTTGCATGTTTGCAAATAAACAAGCTCTAAGTTGTTTTCCCCATTTTGAGTTTTGGGGGGCATGTTAGAATGATAAGTATTACTATTAGAATNATTATTTATTTAGTTTGCATGTTTGCAAATAAACAAGCTCAAGTTGTTTTCCCCATTTTGAGTTTTGGGGGGCATGTTAGAATGATAAGTATTACTATTAGAATAGTGTTAGCAGAGTTATGCTATTAGTTGGATATTATGCCACGTGGAACAAACATCATATGAGTCTTGGGTTTGGCACCTTAAGTAGGTGTATTTTGTATTCCATTATCATTAAGTCTTCAACGTATCTCTTTCCTCTTTCTTTTTTTTTTAACAAGGTTAGGTTGAACTCAGGAATATAGAGTTTCCTTTTTAAGGATAGATCTCAATGTTTCTAATCCCATTAAAAAAAAAACAAGACAAGCATTGCTCTGATTTTCTTGTCCTGCATTAAGTTTTTGATTTTCAGATTCTCTGAGCTCTTCTCAGCTTCCCAATCAAGAGATTCATTTGTGGCACTCTTTGTCAATGAGCTTTACAGTGTCTTAATCTATAAGTATTGACTTCTTTAAGTGTTGTGACTTGTGAGCAGGTTTTCCCAAGATGTGAAGTAGATAGTATATGTGGTGTGCGTATATTGAGTTCATTTGTTGGAGGAGAAACTTATAATTTACACTTCCCATACTTGGGAGAAATTGTTCCCAGTCCTACTCCTTTATCTTTAAGATTGTGTCTAGAGACGAACTTTTTCCTGGTAAATAGTAGCCCTAATTCACCAAGCACGGATATTTGGCTAGGAAATAATCGTTTAGCATGTAGCATCTGAAAATATTTAGCTTATTAATTTCTAATTTGAATCCATTGAATCAACTAGTTTTCAATATCTTGAAATTAACGTGTAAAATTTGATGAGCCATTTGCTTTTAGTTTGTGTGATCTTATCTGCAACAAGCATGAAGAGTACTGTGTTCAGTTTGGAGCCAGCCACTAAATATCTTGTCCAGACTTATCTTAAGTCAATGCCCTCTATTTGCTTTATTTTATCTGTGTTCTTGCTAAAACCTGCATTTAAGAAACTGTGTTGTCTCTACTTAATGTTATGTTTCCTTGCCTTACTGCAGTGCATCAAAACTCAACTTGCCATCCTGCAGAAAATGTTGGAACTGCTGCAAAGCCTAATGGCATGCATGAGCCTATACATGCAGATAGACCCAATGCATTCAGTAATTGCAGCTCGTCTGTTCTCCCTTGCATGCAAACAGTAACTGAAATTCCTGCCCATAGCAGGAAGATTGATGTTCCTCCTGATGTGTTTTTGGGCCAGCACTCTAACATGGGGATGAGACAAACAATGGATGGGAGGATTATTAAGACAGAACCTGTTTATGGTGGCAATTCTCCGTTTGCCTTTGGTCCTCATAGCAGTTACTTGGAGTCACGTGCTGCAATGGGCGATGCATCTGTTTCGTCATTTAGTAGTGTGGAGTCGAACACGCAGCCCCTTACTGAACCTCTTCTGGATGCTGACACCACTTCATTTGGATTTTTAGGGGAAATACCTCAAAATTTTGGTTTCTCAGACTTGACTGCTGATTTCACTAATAGTTCTGGTATATGTCTTCCTCTAGCCGTTTTCTCTGTAATTTCACCGATCATCTCTGGATTCTTTGCTTTTCCATTTTCAAAGTCTTAGGCATTCAGATGAGCTGGTATGATGCTAATCATGCATGCTTTACATCCGTTTTGACCATGTTCAGATATACTGGAGAGCTATGCTAGGACTCCCTTTCTAGCAACAGATACAGACAACTTGCTTGATTCAAATGGTAGGGTATAGAACCAAGGCAAGACTTTTGTACTTTTTGTTATTCTCATTTGATAACCAACTTTGTGTCTTGACTTTCAGGAGGCATTGAGAGATTAACCAATGCATCAGAAAACTTGAGATACAATGGTTTCACTGGAGATTGATTGTGTATAGGTACTTTCTCCATCTTATAAAATTCATTAAATTTGCAGTATTTACTCTTACTGCAATGCATCAGAATACTTGAGATACAATGGTTTCGCTAGAGATTGGTTGTTTAGGTACTTCTCCCGTCTCATAAAAATTCATTAGACATGAAAGGCTCTGGTGATCATATTATTGTTACTCCCCTGGTTCCATTTTATATGATGATTTTGAGTGGACATGAAGTCTAAGATAATAATTTTGATTTATGGTGCACGTATCACATACAGAAGATTAAACTAGAGATCGTCATTTGAGATAGTTAGCCATGTCCTGTGTGGATCTTCACGTGTCGGTTAATAAGCGTGACATTATGATTATGGAAGGCGCTAACTATGTATCAAATAAGTCAAATATCACATGGGAGTGAAGTTATTTCAAAAGTCTTAGAATTTCTTGGAATCAATATAGAACTAATTAAGAATAATACACAATTGCATATAATTCTTTTTGGTTTGTTAGGAACTTGTATGTCAGTCTGGAAATACCTGTGAGACTTAGAGAACTGAACGTCTGGTTTTACAAAACTTCTTATTTGTCTTAACAAACAAATTATTTAAAATTGAGTTTGATGTGCCGAAATATAGCATAATGGTTATAGAGATCGAAACTAGTTTGGAGTTGAGGCATATTTAATTGATTGAATGAGGTGGAGGGGGATGAATTTTTGAAATTTGATTAGGTAGTAAGTTGCAGTGTTATCAAAGGCAAAAAGCACAAAAAAAGTTGTAAGGTCTGTTGGGGCTTTAAGCGCAAAGCGCAAATAAAGCGTGGGCTTTAATGAAAAAAGGCGCAACTGGAGAAAAAGTAAAAATATGTATATGTAGTCTAAGACTAATAATTATAAGCATGAATAACAAATATATGGACAAAGAAATTGGAAAAAATTTACGATAAAGTGAAATATCAATAGTTTAATGATGCCTTTTCAGGATTACACTCATTGGCAAGTAAAAGTATGCCTAAGAGCCGTGATGCGATACTAAAGCGCCCACAATGCGAGGCGAAGCGCTCAACATGTTTTGAGCCTCGCTTCAGGGCTTAAATGCGCTTTAAGCGCGCCTTTGACAACACTGGTAAGTTGATAGGATTCTTGTTCGAACCTGCTGAGAAATGCTTTTCTTGAGCCAAGGGTCTATACGAAACAACCTCTCTACCTCCACAAGTAGGGATAAGGTATGTGTACACATTCCTTTCTAGACCTCACACTCTGGGAATGCACCAGGTATGTTGTTGTTGTTGTAGTAAGTTGATAGGGAGAAAAAATAGGTAAGTTAATTGAAATCTTGAAGTTGTTGTATTACAGTAATTATGCTAAATATTTAGAACATCCCAAAGTGAAGAGAGTATCATATACATTCAAGCAAAGTTGAGGGAGTATTTCTGGAGTATCTCAGCTTGAACATCCCATATGGGAAGACTTTGTTCTCAGCTTGGAAAAAATACTACGAGAATTATATTGTTCTTTCTTCATCTTTTCTCTGTTCTCCTTCGAGTAGGACTTTGTTTTGGTAACTTAGTATTGGTCGAAGTAGGTCTGGTTTTTGTGCCATGGGGCCAATTGATGTTTCTTTGGGAAATAATTTTCCAGCTTCCACAAGTCAAAATCAGGTGTAACGATTTACCTCTCACCAAGTATTCAAACAAATAACTCAAAAAGTCAAGAATCCTAGGAGGTCGGTTGAGTTAGCAAGCATCTTTTCATCAACTAGAAGGTCCTAAAACTAATCCCAGTCAGGATGATATGTGCTTGCTATGGAAGTCTTGTTATTATTTGTTTAGTGTAAGTTTATATGATTCTTTTTTCCTTTTAAGAGGATTCACAGTCTAAAATAATAGAAATAATTGATCTATCTACATAGATTTTTGAAAAAATTCGGACGAGTAAAAAGGAAGAAAAAAGAATCATGAGAGTAAAAATAATTGTGTTACATATCTCAAAATAATAGATTAATATAAGAACAACAACAAATCCAGTATAATACCATAAGTGGGGTTTGGGGAGGATAGTGTGTACGCAGACCTTACCCATATCTGAAGGTGGAGAGACTGTTTCCAATAGACCCTCGGCTCAAGGAAAGATGAAAAGAAAGCAGGAGCACAAGCATTAACAACAAGATATAAAAAAATGAAGCAAAAGGAACAACACGTAATAATAGAAATCTAACAATAATAGAACACCAGACTAACACTAATACTACTGGTATGGGAAGAAACACTCTTGACTATGTACTAACCTTTTACCTTAATTATCGACCTCCATACCTCTCTATCAAGAGTTATATCCTCGGTAAGCTGAAGCAACGCCATACCCTTCCTAATTACCTCTCCCTTGTAAATATTTGGCCTACTTTTACCTCTCCTCAAACCACCAAGTTCAACCTCTTGCATCTCTTTACTGGGGCATCTGCGCTCCTCTTTTTTTTTTGATAAGGTAACAAGTTTTATAAATTAAGTAGAAAAACCTTTAGCATAAAGATTATACTATAGGTTAAAGATAGTTTACAAGACCCCCGAAAAAAAAGCAAAATGCAAACCCAGAC
This sequence comes from Nicotiana otophora, assembly GCA_000715115.1. Classification (NCBI taxonomy): domain Eukaryota; kingdom Viridiplantae; phylum Streptophyta; class Magnoliopsida; order Solanales; family Solanaceae; genus Nicotiana; species Nicotiana otophora. The sequence goes on from AWOL01S0173526.1 coordinate 13,140, forward strand.
TTGTGATAGTTACAAAGACCCAATAATATCCACTATAGACTCTACATCCTTTACCAGAGCTTCTTTACACCAAAAGTGAAACAAAATATACAATTCGTCTTGATCTTCTGTTCAGTGTTAGCTCTATCTTCAAAGCACCTTGAATTTCTCTCCAACCAAATTGTCCACCAAATATATGCTGTGATCAACCTCCACCAATGCTTCTGCCTCAGTAGAATACCTGAGTCATTCCAGCAAGCTAATATTTCTGCAGTTGTCCTAGGTAATTTGCGCTCCTTCTCTATATGCCCAAACCATCTAAGCGTCGCTTCTTGCGTCTTGTCCTCCACCAAAGCCACTCCCACCACGGCCCGAATATCTTCATTCCTAGTCTTACCAATCTTGTTATGCTCGCACATCCATAACAACATTCTCATTTTAGCTACGTTTATCTTCCGAGTTCTTGACTAACCAACACTCTGCCCCATACAACATAGTCGGTCTAATAACCACTTTGTAGATTAGCATATGGTAATTAATTATCAGAGAAAGACAGGTATTTGAATTTATTCAATTGAATGAATAAAAAGATCGTCAAAGTAATTTAGAGGTGTGTTTAAATTGACTTTGCTGAAATTGTACAGTACAATTTGAACCACAATTTGAACACATCTTGGCAGTTGTGGGTTGGAGGAGGGTGATTTCTATTTGCTCTATTGTCTAAATTCTTTCCCCTTCTTTTGGTTATGATTGTTCAATGTAATTGACTCATTGTTGATGTTCTCACTGCAGATTCGGTCAAACAAATACACGACAGTAGGTTTTGTATATGCCGCTCAAATGGTTTAGGATATTTGGATTCTCTGGTATTGTAGCGTTGAGGTTTTCTTGGAGAATAATGCAAACATGATAGATTTCAGTAAAGATCTTGTACAAAGGATTGAATGTGACTTAGAATATTGTTACTTTAGCAGCCACGCACAGCATACTGTCTGATTTGTAGTACAACTATGGAACAGTGATGAAGTTTAGTGTATATTGGACCAGGAAATTGCAGCTTCTCCTTTTGTTGTTGGATGATTTTTAATTTTTATGTGTACTCTCTCTCTCATACGAGCATATTTGAAAGCAAGACGTATTTGATCAATCAATCCACCACGCTTAAATCCCATGTTCTGAATCCCATGCAAATGATACAAATTGATCAACTTGATTCTTGAACGGCAAATGATTAATGAGTTACATTTTGATTTATTAGGTGCAAACAATAGTCACTAAAGGAATACAGTCATTGTAAAAATAGTAGTTTGTCTTATTGCCTTGTATCAAGAGGGAGAAGCAATAAATCCCTTTATCAACGAATATTAGCTGCCAACGAACACTATTGCCGTTTGCTCTTTGTATTCTTTTATTAAGCCGCTTCAAATTACTAAATAATACAACGCAAATGAATAAAACAAATATTAACAAAAAAGGAATATTGGCTTGAATATTTTTCCTGCTGTCCCAAAATTAGAATGAATCAACGTTGAATATGATCTTAAATGCTCTGCGAGTGATGACTATAATAATTAAAAGGTTAAATGGACCATTTTTCTTACCAATCTGTTACAGATTCTGTGAGCAAGAACACCAAATTAAAAGAATAATCATCTTTTGATGAGCCAAAAAAAAAAATTCCCAACTTGATAATGTTGGATAGAAAACAGGAAGGGAGTAAAAATATAAATTTAAGTGTCAACACAAATTGTGCACTTTCATAATGTGATACAAAGAACTGCAAACGACCATACAAGAATCTTATCACTTGTGAAAGGTGAAAAAAGATATAAAACATAAGTAAGATAACTTACATAAAATGTGAACATGCCTACACGATAGGAAAAATGAGTTTAACAAAATAAAACTGACATGTCAAAGTGGTTCAGATTAAGTAGCGTAACATATATTAACCAGGGCGCATGAGAAAGACTCCAAGAGTAATGAAGATAAGTTTTATTCCTACTTCCAATACGATTAATTTTAGAGTTATATTTCTTATTGCTTTGACTATACCTCTAAATTCTACTACTGTTCTTTATTTCCACGAGGCTATTTATTTTAGCGAAATGGTAAAGAAAAGTATCCATAAAATTAACTCCCGCGTCCCAAGCATAGACGGAGGAAATGAGTGAAATAGGTTTTGGTATTCCTTCTCGAGCTTCTATTTGAGGAAAGGAGTTTCGCTTGAAAACCGGCAAGTTTCTAGTTTCCAAATAAGTGATACCCTTTCTTTAGAGACCTACCAAAAAATATGGCCATTTATCCTTTTATGATGATTTCACTTGGCCTCATTCAATATTCCTTTTTCGGGATAAAAATATAAAGGATTATATTCACATGATTGATGAAGGGCAAAAAGTGTAAGGGGGAAATGAAAATGCATCAAGGAAGATAACTTATGATATACAACCTCTTTAAGGAATGGTGACAGGCACAATAAAATTAATTAACATACGTTTCATTTTTTTCGGCATTCCATTTAATACCTACACATTAAATATTGCAGTCCCTTCGGATTGTGGAATAACTTCTCGAATTCTACAAAACAAAGAGAAGTTTGATTGGATAAATTAATTTTTTTGATGTATAAAGGTATTCCCATTAAGTAGAAGACAGATATTAAATAGTGCAAAACAATCATCTAATAAGAGATAATTTTACTTTTAGGTAAAGGACAAAATGATCATTTAACTTTTAAAGGGTATTTTAGTAAATCAACTTTCAACTAAGGAGTTTCCGCTTTTAGTATTACTAGTTTCTGAATATGCGCGTTGTGCGTGTATCTCATATTATTATGTATAATATTTTTTAAAATTATATAAATATTATCAAACGATGTGTTTGAGTTATAAAATAAAATTAAAGAAAGTAAGTTCTTGAAGATGATATTTAAATTATGTATGAGATTATTATGGTTAAATACGGATTTTGTAATAAAACTATTCTTACAGTGTTAACGGATTTCTATATCTTTTTTAAAAAATAAAATAATCTTTTAATGTGAAATTTATAAATAAAAATGCAATAAAAAGGGAGAAAATATGAGAAATTAAATTTAGACATGATTCACTATAGTTATCTATCGTAAGTTTCACCAAAAGACCGTAGGTAATTTGAACAGTATAATATGAGAAATTAAGCTCTAACAGAAAGAACGAGAGAGAGAAAGGTTTAAATGGAAAAAGAAAAAACGTGGCATCTCTTCATATGGCCAAATTACATAACATAATTAAAGGAAACAAACAATGAAAGGAAGAAATGGTAGTAGGGTCTTTGTCTCACTTACCCTGAGCATGTAATCAATGATAACGTTGCGTTGAATTTCTCAGTTTCTTGAATTAAACGTGATAAGAAAAATCAGATTTTTCCAAGAGCCTAAAAATAAACATTAAAAGAGTAGTGTCTAAGAACATGAAAATGTGTCATGGTTACTAATTAAGCTGCTAAAACGCAGCATCGTGAAAAGATCGATTTTAACTTCCAGAAAGATTTCAGCATCCCTTTCCCTCATTGAGCTTCTTTAGAATTCTAAGAATATATATATATTTATTTTTTTTCTTCTATAAGTAGCAAAAGAACTTACAAAAAAAATAGAGTGATTAGCTTTACAAGTGAAAAATATCATATATATATGTATTTATAGATCTTTGGTATCAGAGAAATTGAAGAGTTTGTTTAACAATCATTTTTGCATATACATGACCAGATTGACCTCTTTGTCATACTCATCTACTATTATAGCTCTTCATAATTAATTACCCTCGTAACTCTTCATCTCATATTTTATTATAGCAATAAGTGAACATTTATAAGTAATGTACGAGAGAAGAATCAGATAAAGAGGGGAAATAAAAAGCAAAAAATAAAATAAAATGAGAAAACAAACAGGCATGTTAGTGATTGATTTCTTTAATTGATGAAGATGTACTGATATGTTAAATATAGTGATTAAGGCTTTATTGGGGAAAAGAAGCGGATAAAGATTAATTTGAAGTAAGTTGAAATCTATATTGAGTTGTTTTAAGAGCATAGTAATGGCAAGTAAATAAAGATACTCAAAACCATTATCATAGTGATAATTGTCAGTACAATATTATTATGAAATATTTTATCTTTTTGTTATTTACTATTATTATTTATGAAATATTTAGTACAAATTATAAAAGGGGTATTATAGAGGATAAATTTATAGGGTAATTTCGTCAATCAGTTTTTAAAGGATATTTTAGTAAAACAACTTCACACGAAAGTCTTCATACTTATAATAAAGTATGATTAGTATTAGTATTTGGACGCGCGTTGCGCGTGTATTATGTATCAATGAGAACAAAAATTTTCAAAAAAGACCTAAGAATATTCATATATATATATATTTGATTTACAAAATAAATAAAAATTGCAAGTTCTTAAAAATGATAGACTTTAATTATATTTAGCTAATTCAATAATAGAAAAAATCTGCCCCACAGAATTATCCAACTTTTTATGGGTGGTAATATTACTTGAAGTATAAGAAAATAAATCTAACTACTAAATGCTAAAAAAAGCCTACTAAATAAAAAAAATCGCATGTCCACCAATGGCAACTTAAGCTACGTTTGATTTATCCAAGAGCATTCAAAATTCTGGAAAAAAAGGATTGAGGACCAAAGCATGTCTCAAGAAGAATAAAAAGATTGTCATGTTTGATTTATTATTTTTGATAAATTAATTCATAAAAGTCGTCCATTGTCTTTTTTCAAATGGTATGTAGGAGAACATCATTGAGCATAGAAAGAAGTGTCGTATTAATTACTGATATACCTAATCAATAACATCATTGGGAGGTAAGTTAGTTGATCCATGGGGCCAAAAAACTTAGTGCCACTCAGAGGCGTTCTTTTATTTTTTTTATGGCGATCTCCCAATACTTTTTTTTTAATGAATTCAATATATACTTTGAACAATATAGATTAAAAATCTAAGAGGATAAAATTTATGAGACCTTCAATATCTCGTAATAAAAACTTTTAATGAATAATTTTCTAAAGATCTTTTGTGGATATCTGTTGAAGATCTAAAAATAACGATACCAATTTACACGTATCTTATCCAATTGAATCTAGGTTAAAATATTTTAGGATATGTCACTTCCACCTAAGTAGCTTTTCTCACAGTGAGCAATAACCATGGGGGTGCTCCTTTGAGACATTGAGCAGCATACTTTGAACTTTTTAATTAAAATTCAACAAAAATTGTTCCTTGTAAAATAGATTGCAGATGTGCTCCATAACATGAGTCAATATCTATAAAAGAAGATAATAAGGATGTGAAATAGTCTACAAATATAGCAAAGAGCTATAATGAATTATAAATTTAAACGTATAATAAAGAAGTTAAATGGTCAAGTGAGCAGCCAATTATGGATAATTAATAACATTCACTAATCAGTTAAATGTCAAATACATTATGTATTCTACTTGTATATTCATGTTGAACACTAGTAAAGACTTGCCAATACTTATGAATCGTAATTGAATAATGACTCAACTTCAGAAATTTGCATAAGTAATTAATTAGAATGAGAGATAACGTCGAATTATTATCATTATCATTAAAAATAAATGTCTAAAACTTGTATATACAATAAATGTGCTCAATTTTATTATTGGTATTCATTATAATATATAATTACATTTTTATTCAACAATGTTAAAGGAGTATTGTTAAACTGAAGGGTAAAATGGTCGTTTAGCTTTTGAAGGATATTTTAGTAAAATAACTTTACCCAAAAGTCTTCACACTTATAATATAATATATGATGATATGATAGTTTCTGGACACGCACGTTGCGCGTGTATCTCATATCAATGAGTACTAGAATTATCAAAAGTGACATAAAATCTTATTAAAAATATGTTGGACTCAAAACATTAAAATCGTTAAAGGAAAAAGTGCAAGTTTTTTGAAAATAATGAATATTGAGTTTTTTGAACTAACTCAATTAAGGAAGAATTCTTGCCGATAGAAATTCTTGAAATTGTAAATTCGATATACATGAATTATGTATTTGCTTTAGAAGTCCAAATAAAGTGGCATAATGCATAATGTGTTGACCCGTATTGACATTATCCCCAACAATATTTTAGTCCTATATATGACTTACGTACTTCTTTGCGGAAATAACTTGAAAAAGCAAATTTCTATGACACAAAAGCATGCACGGTACAAAGATGAAAAAAAAAATATTTAACATGAAGAATCGCAATTATGACAACATGGAAAAATATTTTAAGCTTTTTTGCACTAAGAATATGTGGCGTTTAACATGACCATGTCTATGTTTGATCTTAAGACAATGACACAGCTAATGATATGTTCTAACTGAAATGCGTTTTATTGCAGATTAAAATCTACTTCCAATTGGGCTCCCTTTATGGGGTAAATGTCCTAGAAGAAAAGGAAAAAAGAACCATGCTTATTCCAAAAAATCCAAACAAAATAGATACGAAATTTATGTATATTAATAACTTTAACATTCATGTTATTAGCGATTTAATCTTTTGATAATCAAGAAAGTGATTATCAAATAATTAGTCTAATTAATTAATTAATTTTATTAGAATAATGATAATTAGCTCAGATAGCTTTTGTCTAATAATTAAAGTTAGAAATAAATAAATCAAGAATTTAAAAATATAAAAGTATGAGAAAAGGTGAAGATGCATGTGATGTGAAACAACCATATATCAGTATAGAAACCAAAAAATATATAAACTAATTATAGTGGTTAGTAAATATGATAAAGAAATATGAAGATAAAAGACAGAACAATTAATTTTGCAGTTACACAAATTGAATCCATGAGTCGTCCTACGAATATATTTATCAAAAAACAAAAAAAGGAAACCACTGGAAGTCCTCAAACATGAAGCATGAGCATTAAAAGATTTTTTCATTACCATACAAGATCCAGGAACTTCGTTCTATGTCAAAAGAAGTTTTAGTACTCGATCTCGGTTAAGCTCCTGTTCTTATTCTTGCTTTGAGGAAATGAGCTATGACATAGTAGGTCTAACTTTCCATACTGTTCTTTTCCTTGATGAATCAAATTATTTTATAGAAAATCCATGTCGCATTCTTGTTAACATATGTATCTATAATAATACTGAACTTACTGTAAATACGTCCTCATCTAAAAATTTCACTGCAAAGAAATGAATGATTTCCAATTCCCACGAAAGGAGATTATAATTAAAGCCACACAAATTTATCCAAACAATTCTTGGTTTTTTGTCTCCTCCTCTTTCCAAACCACTTCAATCCCCTATATTTTGTATTAAAGATGGAACTATTAATTGCCACATAAATATTTCATAATCAATTCCCACAAAAAGTAATAGATACATCCTCAAAGAACATTGTGTACATTGAACGCATTTTTAATGTTGTTGGAACAGTCATAAATTTTCCTAGTGACCAATACTCCGATTGGCTTGAAATTTTGTAGGTCCATAAGAAACGGCCCAGTGACCAATACTTACGATTTCATCATGAATTTCGGGTATATCCACTTTTTCGTGTGCGGATAGAGCAGGTGGGCAGGAAATACTCAAAATAGTGGCAAGAGTCTAACTTTGGCAACAAAAAACAATAACAAGAAAATGACGAGACAAGACTCTCCATACTAACTCTGAACCTTACACTGTTACACATGACCAACCTTGAGCTTGTGAGATAGAAAGCATCCAAATATTTGATCCCCACAAGTTCACAAGACTAGTAATTTCATTGTGTGGGTTGAAATGTTAACATCTTCTTCAGGTGATAGGATGGATTCCAATTCCATCTCCTGCTGAGGCAATAGCAAGGAACATGCTGATTCCCAGGTGGCTGCTGATATTGTTTTCCGAAAATGCCTCAACAGATTAATCATGCGTTTTGCAGTTTCTTCCGTAGCAAGATCCTCTCCAGCACATAGAACCTACAAAAGAACCAACTTTCAATTACTTAATGTTTACATTAGCATAAATGTTAATTTGATGTAAATGTCACGGTACAGTAAGATAGCCATACCAATAGATTAATCAACTGTATTAGTGAAACAAGAAAAACAAACGATCAAATGAACCCTCCAAATAGACAGATGGAGCACTAATTGCCAACTGACTAACACATGATATAAACTGCATTTTTTCTTGTGTCTTATTTTTCCTATTGCATAGGGTCCAGAGAAAGGGGAAGGGGAAAAAGGGCCAGTGAAAATCAGACTCACACCTATTGTGTGCAGGGGCGGATGCAGCATGAAGTACTTTTGATGCGGAGCATAAATTTATATGTAAAAATTCAATATCATTACAACAAATAGTAGATACGAACCAATAAGTTTAAAATATAAAGGGTTCAATGCTAAGAATCTTAAGGTTGAACCATAGAACTTAAATTCAAATCAGACTCTAATTGTGTGGGACTACCAACAGATACTATTAGATTACGAGCCCTGGTTTTCTGCCTCCTTTCTTAAAAAAGTAACTATCAAAATCACCTGTTTAATAACAAGCACAAATGAACAATTCATTCTTACACCTGCTATTTTGAACTAACCTCTGCAAAAACTGAAATAACCTTTGGAAGGTGCAGATAGTTGGGATCCCAAAGTTCTCTGTCTGATCTGTGAGTCAGAAGATTTGATGAAAACATTAAAGACTAAAAACATATTAACACTTCATATTACATCTTTAGAGTCGGGAAAGTTCATCTTTTAGTACAACAGGCTTCACTCAAGATGAAAATTTAATCAAAATTCTGTTACATCAAATTAATCTATATAAACTGTTCAGTGTTCACATTGCTCTATCATTAACTTAATTGTAAAGTTTAACCACTGAAACTATTGAAATATTACTTCAACTTGGAGAATACAGAGAAGATATGCTATGTGCTAGGATCGGGAACCCGGGTATTGCGGAATATAGCCAAACAACGGTATAATGTCAATAACAAAGACAATAGAAGTTGATAACAACGGCAATTAAAGTAGATAAAGAAGACACAAATTTAACATGGTTCGGTCAAGATGACCTACGTCCACAAGCAGAGAGAGGCAATTTACTATAACAATAAGAGTACAAAAGAGAGTACAAAATTAGAGTAAATACTCTAATTAATCCCAAATACCCTAAGGGAATAACCTCACAAGATCACTCCAAAGAAAGGGTTCACACAAGTGCTTCCCAACACTAACTCTCATACAAAACACTCTTAATAAAGGAAGAAAGGAAGAAACAAGAACTGAAGACTCAAATCTTGTTGGTGTGTCTGCAAATGAGGAGAAACTCCTCTATTTATAGCAATAAATCCTTAGCCTAATAATGGATATTATGTCATGGTAAATGTCATGAAAATTTGGCCATATTACACTATGAGAGGAAGATGGATTGGAAAACAACACCATTATGTTTCTTTTGGATTATTTTGAACGAAAGATCTATGAGATGTTACATTATATTGAAAATAATGTTTCTGAAGACATGTTTGATACACATTTAAGCCCTGCAGCTAGGTGAATGCATATTGGGTGTTTCATGTCGCTTAGGTGACACTTCTGTCCAGGCACCAAGGCACACATGCATTCTGTCCTGAAGAGATTGACACTAAATAAATGTATGACAAAGGAAATATATCAAATACTAAGGAGCTTTTTGTATGAATAAGTTAGGAAATGTTAAGTCCCACATTGATTGAGGGAATGGATTGTGGTCTCTTTATACGTATTTGCGCAATCCTCTCTGCCTTTGAGGTTGAGTTAGGCCTAAGCTCCATTTCTTCCCAGTAAAGTGTAGGAAATTAGATATTTAGTATAAGAAAGCTAGTCATCGAATCCGAACAAACTGCATATTGGCATTGAATCAGAACTTTAAAATGATTTTAAACTTGACTGACATGGTTTTACCTCATACATTAAATTTAAGTCTAGTTCTCTCAATTTCATTGTTGGATGATGGTGGTTAAGGCACAAATTTAACATGTACATAAGCTTGGGGTGATTCTACTGGAATTTACTTGACTGTATGTGAAACAAATTATAAATGAAGTTACATAAGTGAACAATGCTAAGATAACATGGAAAACTCCAAATAGTAAAGACCAGGTGATGATAAAATTACTCCAGTACCTCTCAACCATTGAACAGAGCTGGTCGTGAACTACTTTGGCTTCATCCTTGTCATCTTTTATAGGAAGACAATTCAACCAAGCAATGATCTACCATAAAACTTGAAATGAGAATTTAGTGGTACTTTAACAAGAATATGTACATTGGAAAAGCATCATTTTTTCTTGGAAGATCAAAAGCTATATGCTTTACCAAAACAATGACATAGGGAGCATATGCATACTGTGACATACTCCTCTAAAAAGGTATAAACAAAAGGAAATATGTTGTTAAGTTGTATAAGTTTGACCTTTTCTCTAGCATTTTGTTAGGATAAGCTGTTGTTAAGTCTCCTTCGTCAAAAGAGCACATTTAGGAAGTCAGTTTCATTGTATTGAAAGGCTGCCCATGGCTTAATGAAATTCATATGATTCAATGATCAATTCTCTCTTTCAAACCAGTTGCACCAAATATCAGTCACTATGCAGTTTCCTTTTAATACGTAGAGCCGAGGTACTGATAATGTATGTTATCACACATAAAAATCTCTTAAGTTTCTTTTTAACACGTAGAAAGTGTCTAAAATTTCCTTTTCTTAAGCTGACTAAATACCCTCAGCTACAGGTTATTAAAAGCTAAATAAGTTGGAAGGGAAACCAACCACTAGAACTATATATGCAGGTATTATCTGAAGAGGAACTAAGTTGTTATCCCAGCATATATGCATCTACATTAGAAAAACAATTTCATTTCTGGAAAGATAGGAAAAGAAAAGCTAAATATATAACTGGGGTAATGGAAACCTCCATGCAGTTTTGGAACTAATATTTAAAAAGCTTAGCTATTACAAGCATATTTTAATTTTACTAATAAAAAAGTATCCATGCTTACAACTAAAGAGCTAATTGATAATTATAGAGAACTCTTGTAAATAACTATATGAGTGATTAAGACTTAAGACGAGCACAGTGCATCTCTAATCCTAGTTTATTGCAATCATTTATCGGGCTGGTATAGTGACTTTCAGATTTTAAAATCTATAAGAAGAAAACTGTTGTGAGTTCGAGTCACCCCAAGAGCAAGGTGGGGAGTTCTTGGAGGAAGGGAGCCGAGGG
>AWOL01S0173545.1:4870-16491 GCA_000715115.1 Nicotiana otophora
TATATATATATAAGTGTAACAAAGCTAAAAAATATATATTAAATTCTGAAAATATTTACATAGTAGAAGGTGATAAAAACTCAAATATAATAAAACAATTAGGTGCTAACACTCTGAAATTCTGCTCCAAGTAAGATGGTTTACATTATTTGCGAATTGAGATCAACTAGACAGTAGCAGACAAAGAATTAGTTGCACCTAATTAAGCAAATTATTAGGGTAACATCTTATATGTATATCATTGGGGAGAACGTGGCGATTAGATATATCCAATTTAGAAATCAATGATATAGTGGGCTGTATTGCCAGTTTCGACAAGCTGCTAAAGAAGAATATAGATATCCACCATGTTCCAATTTCTCTAAATAGTACTAACATATATAAATACTAGAATAAGGGAAAAGGTTATCTGGCACGTCCCTTTTGATCCACCTTGTTATCGAAGTCGGAACTAAAATGCGGTTCTTTTGGACTCAAAGAACTATAATATATGAGGAAAAACACTGGCCACTATAATATGTATAGCGCGGTTATTCACCGCGCTATACTTAATTATTGGGCCCACTAATAATTCTTCTAGAGTTAACTGACACACCAGTAATTCTGCGGGATATAACGCGGTGAAATACCGCGCTATACGTAAAAGTTGGGCCCACTAATAATTCTTTTGTACTTAATTGACAGACCAATAATTCAACTGGGTATAGCGTGCATATTTAAGGCGCTATACATCAATTTTTTCCTTATTTAAAGAGTTTCAGGATTTTATAAAAATCCATTCAGAATCCTTCAAGTCTTCCGAAATATTTGTTCGTTATGTTATTTTGTATTTTATCATAATATCTGAAGAGCGGAGAATTAGGGTTTCATTATATTAGGGGGGGAGGGGTGAAGTTGTGGTGGAGAATAACTTAGTACACTATAGTTGTTCTCCACAGTGCCATGTTAAGTTGCCACTTACAATGGAGTACAATACATTGGTATCGTTATTATGTAAAATAAATGAGTGTGAGCAAACGTTTGGTGAATATTAAAGTAACTGAAAGATATATGTATTCTGTTACTCCGCAAGGGGTTGCTTGTTATGCTGAGTTTAACATCGAAAACGATAAAACTCTGAGAGATTTTTTGAGAACTCCGGATGAACATCGGGAATATCTTGTGATAAAAATATTGAAAATGTACGTCAAGGCTGAAGACGTTCGCAATAATGAGGTTCCGTATAGTAGGGATAGTCCTCAATCATCGGGTGGTTATTTTGGAGCAGTTTTAGCCGAAACTTATCTCCACGGGCGAATGAGGAGCGAGCAAATAATTTCTTTTCTAGTTTACATAATCCACAAGCCGAGTGGTAAACTTCAATTTTTCTTTGTGTTACGATGTTTATTTTTATGTATTGAATTTGTATTAACACTCATATATTTCACAGGGGGTACCAGCCAGATATGAATTTTATAAGTTATGAACCAACGCTTAGTTGGAATATGCCTAGTTTTGGTGTGTTGGATCATGATGGTCCATCCGGGAGTCATCATCAATAGGATAATGTCATCATGAGATATCAACACATTATTTGTAAGTGAAGTGATAAAGCTATATGTAAAGTTTGGATCAATTTGATTATGACAACAATGCTGATGAGTCTGAAAATGACACACCCTTCCCTGATGAGGGTGATGATGAGGAGGAAGAGAATGCTGAACCTGATTTGAAGAAGGAGCATGCTCCAGCTCCCGTTAGACCAAGAGTGTACGAGTCTCACGTGCTGTTTCATTCACGGAAGATTCCCTACCTTGATCATTTGCCAAGTATGCCGGATGTTGATGCCCTCACAAGTGATCTTGACGAAATTCGGACAGTAACGAGGGATGAATCTAGAGCAACGGTATTGTCAAAGGGCATGCTTTTTGCTGATAAAGCGCGCCTAAGTAGGGCGGTGCGAATGTACAGCATAAAATAGTCTCGTGAGATCGTGGTTCATGAGTCATCTCCGGAGCTATTTGTCGTAGATGGTTTACGGGTTGTAATTAAATACTGCATGCGAGGAAACTGAAAACAAATATGTGGGTTGTGGGTAAATACATTGGCACCCACAATTGTTAATGGACACATTCAGTGGGAATCATTTTAACTTGAATATTGACTTGATTTCTCTTGTCTTGATTCCACACATTGAAGCGTCCATAAGATACAAGATCAAAGAGTGTATAACATCTGTCCACCAGGTATATGGGTGTACCATTACCAAAAGAAAGGTATTTCTCGGGCGCAAACGTGCGTTTGAAATTGTTTATGGTCCCTGGGATAAGTCCTTTGCATCTCTACCCAGGTACATGGTCGCATTGCAACACTTTAACCCCGGGACTGTTGTTGAATGGAAGCTTGAGCGAAATCCGAGAATAACAGAACACATATTCTGATGTGTTCTAGGCATTTAAACAACAAATTAATTAAATTGCAAAACAATCACGAAATAACATAGAACACAGTAAAAAGAACTAATAGGATTTTTTATACATGAGTTTTAACTAAAAATATGTCGGAATACCTTAATTTTAATTTTTTAGAAAGTTGAAGATTTGGTGATTTGGAGCCGAAACGAGCAACCCACTATGTGATAACGCGTTAGATATGATGTGGGACCGAAAATCTACAGTTTTTATGGGACCGGTGGGCTCCAACTGAGTTTATTTTGGTTAAAAATGATGGGGGGACCGTTGGAAGGGGGGGTGTTCTAGTTCGCATCTGTGGGGAAGGGGACTTGCATGCTTTTTTATCTAGGTATAGCGCGCATATATACCGCGCTATACTATAGCGCGGTATATATGCGCGCTATACCTTCCCGCCCATTTAAAGTTCAAATATTGCGCGGTAGTTCACCGCGCTATACCTTAACGAACAAACGTGCCATTAAGGTATAGAGCGGTGAAATACATCGCTATACATACTATGGTCCCCAAGTATTTTTCCAACATATTTTGGTTGTTTGAGTCCAAAAGAACCACACTTTGATTTCGGACTCGGTCTTGGATGTCCATGATAGCCATTACATATTGATACGCGATGGCTATTACATAATGCACAATGATGATGATGACAAAGGGAAGAATGTTGTATTGCAATCAACAACACCAACAACAAACCCACTAGTTTTCCACAAGTGGGGGCTGGGAGGGTAAGATATACGCAGCCTTACCCTACCCCTGGAAGGGCAGAGAGGTTATTTTCGATATACCCTCGGCTAGAGAATGACTGAAAAAGAAAAGGTAATTGCAACAAGTAGGAATAACAGCAAGATAAAATAAGATCGAATCCAAGCATGCAATCAAACTCTAGGTAGTAATAGTCATCTATGAATAAAAGATTTCATAATAACACTAATGCTAACGAACTGAGTAAGACAAAGAGAAACGCTCGACTACCTACGAACCGTCTACCCTAATCTTTGACCTTCACACCCTCCTATCTAGGGTCATGTCCTCACTCAGCTCTAGCTGCGCCATGTCCCGCCTAATAACCTCTCCCCAAGACTTCTTAGGCCTACCTCTACCCCTCCTGCTGCCCACTGAGGCTAACCGCTCGCACCTTCTAACTGGGGCTTCTATACTTCTCCTCTTAACATGGCCGAACCATCTCAACCTCACCTCCTGCATCTTATCCTCCACGGGGTCACTCTCACTTTTTTCCGAATAACTTCATTCCTAATCTTATCCAACCGGCTGTATTGCAATCAATGATAATAATGATAGTTGACAATCTATCTTTTCATTTAGTTCAGAAGACGCAATTACGTTAGTCACCCGTATTTACTAAAGTTTATTATTCTCTCCGGTCTATAATAAGTGACTTTTTCGCCTTTGGCACATCCCTTAAGAAAATAAGAACTTCTAAAAAAAAAAAAGATGTATTCACTAAATTAATCGTTGCCTTGACATATTGGGATATGTAAATAAGGGCAAATTTAAAAAAAATAAAATTAATTTCTTCTTGATTATATAAAAGGATACTTATTTTGGACCAAAATAAAAAGATCAAAAGGTCACTTATTATGGACCCGAGGAAGTATATTTTATGTCATTTAAAAGGGTAATTAATAAATATTTCTCTGAACAAGTGAAATGACGCAGCATTTGGAGGAAAAAGATGAGGGGATTTACGTTTTTCCGTCTCAGGAACTTGCATCTACAGACTATAACATAAAAAGTCCAATTCCAAGTACTTTCATGACTTGAATCTCGTGTCAATCTCTAGAATTCAATAATTACTTGAGGTCACATTATCAAATTTTATATAAATCTTTGATTTCGGCATTACAGTAGTACTTAAGAGAAAACAAAACCACAAAAAAGGTGGGAGTTGGGGAGGTGAATCTGTAAAGTGCCAGCTGCTTCGCAACGCGTTAACATAGAGTAATGAGAACGGTACATTGTGTGTGAGTAGTAGCAAGAATTTTAAGAGGTGTAGTGATGACTTGACTTGAGTACCAAGTACCAAACTAACTGGAGAGGGCATTAACGAGGAAAGGCCAATCTAGAACATGACAGTATGGGAAGGTTATTGACTTTGTATTGATTAGAATTCTAAGAGAATAAAGGAGACATGTCCATAACGTAAAGGCAAAGACGCGCCTTGTGGGCTCACGCCCATGGCCACGGGATAATTATGGCTGCGGCTTCTGCCCGCCGAAAGGTTTTATAATAATCCTTTCCACTGTCTGCCATACTCCCCACAAACGAGAACGCCCTTTCATCAATTGCGCCACGAAAATAGATGTGACCTTACCACCTTGTTAACTTTGTCACCTACTCTTATCCTTTTCATTTTGGCAGAAGCCACCACTAGAATATTAAATCAGACATAGAAGAACCTAGGCAATGAAAAGCACAATCGCTTTGTGTTTTCTTTTTTTCATGTTTGGTACCTGCATTAAAATCCGACTAATTCAAATTTTTAGTATTAAACACACAAAACGTGATTAATTGGATATTCTGATGATTTGTAATCGAACATACAAAAAATATTTTCAATCCATTCTAAATAAGTTATAGTTAGCTCAATCCTCAAACAGAGAGCAAATAAACTGGCTCGTGACTTAATTCAATTCCAAAAACAAGTTAGTTGCAAAATTAATGATTAATACAATTAGTTGTTGTTTAGACTAATGATGAAGTAGGTTACGAAAGCTTCTTATTCAATTAAGTGTGCCGATGCAGCTAAGATAAAAAGTTATTACAAATTAAAGATATAAAAAAAAAATAGAAGGAACAGAGTTTACCCCAAAATACACGCGTAAGTTCGTTCTTCTTAACTCCAAATGAAATTTCACTATTGAACTGTTGTTTTCACCAGCTTACAAAAAATCTGACCTAAAATCAATGTACCCACATTAAAAATGCTATCATCAATTAGTGAACCCCCTGGGCCTAGAGTATAAGATCATCCTCAGGCTGTTACTTGTTTGTTTGGGCAGTTTCTCGAAAAAGCTTTTCTAGTTTACCCAAAGTTCAAATAACTTAGACAAATTGTTTTTTCTCTGTTTCTTTTTCTTCTTCTTCTTTTTAGTTGCCGTGAGAAGAGGGGATAGTGGATTTATATGGTATTAGTAAGCAGATTTTAAGGTTGTTTATGGTGTTGTAAGGTGGTGAGCTGTTGTGATCCTTTTTTGTATACTACTGTTTAGGGTTTCTTCATCTTAGTTGCAAAATGGATTAACTAGATTTATTATTGTTTTGATAAATATGATTGTAGTTTGTTGTTTATGACATTTGGAAGTAATATTTCAAATTTGAACTCATTTGGAGTAGATTTAGACCTTGAATCGTGTATTGAATTATTGAAATTCAGATAAATTTTAGTATATGAGTAATTTGGACTTCAGACTCGTCTTAAGTACCTTTTAAGTGCAATTTTTATAATTTAGATAAAACGTATTAAGTGCATGCAAGAAATTGGTTGCACTTCAGATTAAAACGTCGTAAGTGCAAAATTTGCATCTGAGATGTACTTAAGACGTATCCGTCTGAAATGCAACCAGTTTTTTGCATGCACTTAATTAAGACGTCTTGGTCTGAAGTCACAACATATGACTGTGACTTCCCATCTTTAGACAATTTATAATTTTAGACGCAAATTGTGCTGCTTCAATTAGGGGTGCTTACCGGGCGGATCAAACAGATAATTACGCTTAATAGTTCGGCTTATCGATTATCGGATTATAAATATAGTAATCCGCTAGCCATCCAATAAGACAATGGGCGGATTGGTATCGGATTAACGATTATCGGGTGATTTATCGGCTAAACCAAATAGAAACTTTTTGAACCATCAACAAATCCTTTAACATAAGTATGCATTTTAATTCACCCTAACACTTTTAATTAAAATGTTACACGGGACTTGTCACTTTTAGTTTGACAGTAATTCTAAAAGTTACTGCATATTAGCACATTTTGATGTGATTATATTAAATTTTAAAAGATGTTTCTTCTTTCTTTATTGTAATTTGAAAACTTTCTAATGGAGATTTTATGGTGCAGATGTGATGATAATAAGATAATTATTTTCATGTTGTAATTTAAACGGCCAAATGCATAGGTTAAACTGTCTTTGTTAGTTTTTGAACAATCAATATCATTTGCATTGTTATCTACAAAGATAATACTATGGCCCAGAGAGAAATTCAATTCATGTCCACTCATAATTCATGAAAAGCTAGAAACGACTGGCACTAGGCATTAGCTACATACATGAGACAGTTCTATCATTTTATGTTATAATTTTGCACGCATTTGCGACTGTTTTGGTTTAAACAATGTTCAAATTCAACGGGCAGTATGCTGGGAATAATATCATCCAGTGTCTAAATTATAAGCATAGTAAGTGACATGTCGATGCTTTCAGACTAACGTCGGATTAAAATTCAAAAGGCTGTCTTGTTAATCTAACAGTATTTTTGAAGAGTTGTCTTCCAATCTAGTACATACAAGAATTATTGATAAAGGTAAAAGTGTAAATATAAAAATTCTTAACAGGTTAACGGTTTACCCGATAAGAAAATTGAGCAATCCGCCACCAAATCGTTGAGCCGTTAATTATAAAATCTCAATCCGTTCACCATCGATTACCTCGATAATCCGCCCTAGCTTCAATCACGTAAGTTTGATTTTGTGTTCAAAATTGGTAAAATTACAAACAAACAAAAAAACAAAAAGAAAAATTAACAGTGGCCTCAAAATCGGGTACTTGTACACTTTCCCGATTGTATTGGATTGCTCTTTATTAACATAAATATGAATTGAATTCTATTTGTCTTTTTCAATTTTAAAAGTACCCTGACCCTAGCTATTTACCATAAAAAAAATTCTACTCTTTCTAAATGCGCATCTTAAAAGAAGTTGTAATGCTCATGAAAATACTTACTCGCGTCCTAAAAGAAGCTACTATAACATATTCATTTCAATTCGCCTTTGATATGATTTTGGGCTAATTTGTTGAAAATTATTAGAAAAATAACTCAGAAAACAAATTAAACGGTATGTCTGCATCAGTTTTTGAGCAAGTTCTGGTTTGTTTTTGGTATCTATATTTTAATAAGGCAGATTACATCTATGGCCCCTAAAATTTTTCAATATATATTATTTAGATATTCGAACTAAGCCATGTTCCAGGTGAGCATTTGAACACATAATCAAATATATCTATTACACACTCGTTGAGGTGATTTTGGAAAATGGCTCTTGTTTTTTCCTAACGGAACGGACTTTTATTTAATGGAGGGAGAATTTGTTTTTAATTGACCGAATTGTTTTTGTTATATATAGCAAATGCTTGTATCTGATGTGTATAATTAAAGGAGAGGTTATATTTTAAGTGATTAACTTATTCACGTAATGGGCTCTTGAGAAGACAGGCGAAAGCTTTTTCAAATTTTGAACTTTTAATGGGAACACTTTATCATGTCTACGGATGATCAATCGAAAACATGCCTCAGTTCGAATATTTGATTGAAATATGTTGGCTAATTTAATGAGCTGTAGATGTATTTCACCTTTTAATAACTTCTTATCCCACGTTTTCATTACATGATTTCTGAACCAAAAATTTATTTCTGAAGCTTTTTTTATTTTATCCCAATTCATTTATTTATTGACTGGCTTTGTCCTTCTAAACTTGTATCAATGCATATTGCTGAGTCACATTACATGGTTTTAGTAGTAAAAATAAGAAGTGCAGAAAACAAAAGGGAAATAAAAGCAAAGAAGATTAGGAGGTAGACATAACAAAATAATTCTCTTATATTATCACATCCGTCACAAATGAACGAATCAACAAATTCTATCTTACACCTCTATGTTCGATTATAATATATCCTACTTTGTAAATGCTTGATTTCTTTCTAGACTAGAGTTGAACATGTAGATGTAGCAGGATCATATAAGGCGGGAAGCAAGTATTTCCTTCCATTTGTACCGTGTGCATTGTAGCTTGCACCTGTAGTTTTGTCCACCAACAAATTTCCAGCATAGCCAGGGTAAGCACCTTTAGCATAGACACCAGGGCAAGCAGATGCAGCTTCCAGTGGTGCATCTGCCTCTCCCTGGTAATAACCATTTCCAAATGGGTTCGTCGCGGTTCCAGCCAATAAGCTAGCCAAGTTAATCACCATTCCGTCAACACCCACATCGTTGTTCGGTGCAACCAGTGGTGGGCTCTGTGGTCCGTAGATTGGCTGGTGGAATGGCCAGGCACAATAGCCAGGACATTGTGTCTCTGAATTACCAACCCAGATATAAGCAAATTTGTAAGTCTTGCCCCTAATAATAGCTCCTTTAGAAGACTCATGGGTTCCACAGCGATTGACACAGAACCCATCGACTGCAACATCAGAGGCGGTCAAAACAACGTTAATGGCATCCTTTTGTTCACCCTTTGATGCCAATTGGGCAATTTGTTTCCGGGTCAGTGATTTTCCTAGGGAATAATTTTCAATTAGCACTTGTTTGCCCAAATAGAGTGTGAGGGATTTTTTGGAATTGGCGAGATGATAGTATTTTTCTGTGGTCTTCCACCATTTGGCTACTGATGGATCGGCTTTAGATGGAGTTGAAGAAGAAAGGGAAGTGATGAAATCAGAGACTATTGCTCTTTGGGATGGCTTGAATTTGCCATACCAAATCAGATTAACTGAGATTTTGCCGGAAAGAAGTGTACCTTTGTGGTACTGCAATAGTTGATTTTGTGGTTCTTGGACTAAAGCTGTGAGCTTTCTCGAAGCAAAGCACACATTAAAGAAAGCAATCAAAAGAAAGAGTTTCAAAATGAAATGGGTCGAATTGGAAATAAGAGAAGACGACATTGTTTTTTTCTTTGGGAAGACAGTAAAGAGAAGTTCAAAGTTTGATGGAAGTTTTAGTGTTGGACGTAGTTCGGATGGAATGTAGGACAAGAGAGGGGGAATATATATACTTACAAATTACAATGGAGAGATGGTATTGGCTTGTTGCGAAGGTGCTGAGAAATGAGGGTAGATGTAAGAAAAGTGACTTTAACTAAAACGCGTTGTCATTTTCATTAACTGGAGCTAGCTGCGCAACATACGAAGACATTACTACAACTAAAATGTTCAGTTCGCCGGTTATTTTATAAAATTTATATCATATTAATTTTTGTATAATTAAAATTAGACTTTTCGAATTGAACCAATCATGTCGGGTTCTTTTCGATATCGGTACGATTCTGTTAATTTTTAATATGTTTTTAAATATCATATAAAATTCACCAGTAAAAATAGAATGCAATAAACGTTCTTTTATAGGACTTAGCAAAATTCTCTAGATATTTTTACTGTTTAAAGGATGATGATTTAAAAAAAAAAATGAAAGATGGCTACAATATAGACCCATTAACTATTCTACAACAACGTAAAAGAAATCAAGCAAAGGCAAATGAAATAAAAATCACACGAGTGGAAAGATATTAACCAAGTAGGGACTCAAGAATAAAGTCTATAGAAAATTTGATATTCAAAAAGATAAATCTAAATATATGAAAGGAAACATATTCAATACACTGTAGTTTGCTACTCATAATCGTTAGAATACTTTGTGTCTTGCTAATAAAGATACTTGAAATAACTTAGTTTAAGTAGAAGTAGCATAATAGGTTTTAGGAATTAGTATTTTGAGTTTAATTACTTGTAATAATTTTCATAATTCCAAGGCCCAAAGAAAAATTTAATGCATTATTATGTTTAAACTCACTAGATAAATATATTTTTCATATGTAAAATTTATTCTGTACGGTTCAGTATTTTTTCGGTTTATTTTTATAAAATAAAAAACATAGCCTAATTATCGGTACGGCTATAAATTTCTATAAAAACCTACGGTTTCTTAAAAAAAATCTAAAAATCAATTCGGTGCAATACGATTAGATCGATTTAGTCAGTTTTCGAATATCCATTGACACCGCTGCTATTAACTTATAGCGGCTCGACAATTGACATCACTATTACAATTGACTTCATTCATTACTCATTAGTGCCCCTGTAATTGACAGAGTTGCGCCTCTACACAAACCGCTATTTCCATTATATTTACGTGTTACGGAGTAGCTGGCACTTTAGACAGCTTCTCCCCTAGTTGATTTTCTATGAGTAAAACTAATATCTACGGTGGCGAAATCAAAAATATAATTTTTTCTACAAATAATGTTCAGTTGACTATTCTTGCCACACATAGTTTCGCTCTGATATCTACCAATTGTGTAAAAAAAAAAGATTTACACTTTCAAATTATCTTTACCTATGTAACATGTAACTTGTTTTATTTTTCTGTATTTTGCTCTTGCTTCCGGGATTCTCAAGTACAAACATAGACTATACACACACTACAATGCCATTATGTTCATGCTATAATTTTGAAAATCTGAAATGCTCGTATATAGTGGGGTAAATTTTGCAGACTCCAAATTTTGAGCTCCCTTAACTAATGTGAGTAAACGTAAAGTAAGCATAAAATAAAATTACCAAACGGAATAGAAAATATCCCATAAACACCCAACGGATAAATACAAAAATCCTTGTAAAAACTGGAAAATAATTTGATTGCATAACACAATCCTAAATTGGACGACTCATCAATTCTTGGCATTTACTATAATACAGCAATCCTTCAAAATGAATTCTATAAAGGTTGTCAAGACATTGAACGTTACATAAAAAAATGATAGAAGTTGGACAAAGAACGAGAAGGGGCAAAGGGGCCTGCTTGATTTCTAATTATTAACCCTCTTCTCTTATGCTATTTGTGTTGATACTTTTGTAGAACTTGGAAGAATGCCAGCTGATATCTATATTGTTCTTTTGCCTTGTCAAAACGGGCAATAGAGCCCACCAAATTATTGGCTTCTCGCCTTCTCCGTCGTTATGCTTAATCACCATATTCTTCCAAATCTTACCTATAAAATGTTAAACTAATAATTTGCTTCGGCGCAACTAATTAATCCCTTGCCTAATTGATCGGCAATAATTAATTCATCTGCATTCCAACAATAATGTTAAGTATATTGTTATTCCCGGTCAATATTGCTGTATTTGTAAATATTAATTCTGCAAAATATAA
>AWOL01S0173577.1:0-12703 GCA_000715115.1 Nicotiana otophora
TGCGAAGTCGCTCCTGGATCAAATTTACCTTTTCCAAGGCATCCTTTACCAAATTAGTACCATTTAGCTTAGCCTCGCCGGTCTCAAACCACTCGATGGGGGAACGGCATCGCCGACTATATAAAGCCTCAAATGGAGCCATCTCGATGCTGGACTGATAACTGTTATTATAAGAAAACTCGGCCAAAGGCAAGAACTGATCCCACTATCCTCTAAAGTCAATCACACATGCTCTCAGCATGTCCTCCAATATTGGATTTGTCCGCTCTGACTGCCCGTTGGTCTGTGGATGAAATGCTGTACTGAGCTCTACATGGGTCCCCAACTCACTCTGTACGACTCTTTAGAAATACGAAGTGAACTGAGGGCCTCTATCTGATATGATGGAAGCAGGCACACCGTGCAACCAAACTATCTCCCGAATATAAATCTGGGCCAACTTCTCTGAAGTATAGGTAGTTGCAACCGGAATGAAGTGTGCCGACTTGGTCAACCTATCGACAATGACCCAAACTGCATCAAATTTCCACAAGGTCTGCGGCAATCAAACTACAAAGTCCATAGTAATGCGCTCCCATTTCCACTATGGTATAGTCATCTGCTGAAGTAGGCCACATGGCCTCTGGTGCTCATACATAACCTGCTGGCAATTTAAGCACCTAGCCACATACTCAACTATGTATTTCTTCATCCACCGCCACCAATAATGTTGTCTCAGGTCACAATACATCTTCGTAGCACCTGGATGAATGGAATAGCGAGAGCTATGTGCCTCCTCTAGAATCCTCTCCCCCAAGCCATCGACATTAGGAACACATAGACGACCCTGGAGTCCCAGAACACTATCCTCGCTAATAGAAACCTCCTTGGCACCACCTTGTAGTACCGTCTCTCTGAGAACTGCCAAATGCGGATCATCGAACTGCCGAGCCTTGATATGCCCCAATAATGAAGATTGGGCAACAACACATGCAAGAACTCGGCTGGGCTCTAAAATGTCCAACCTCACAAGTCTGTTAGCCAAGGATTGAATGTCCAAAGCTAGTGGCCTCTCCTCTGCTGAAATGAATGCCAAGCTACCCATAATCTCTACTTTCCTGCTTAAGGCATCCGTGACCACATTTTCCTTGCCTGGATGATAAAGAATGGTGATGTCATAATCCTTCAGTAACTCAAGCCATCTACGATGTCTCAAATTGAGATCCCTTTGCTTGAACAAATGCTGCAAGCTGCGATGATCGATATAAACCTCACATGATACCCCATACAGATAATGCCTCCATATCTTAAGAGCATGGGCAATCGCGACCAACTCCAAATCATGCACAGGGTAATTTTTCTCATGGATCTTCAGCTGACGTGAAGCATATGAAATAACTCGCCCCTACTGCATCAAGACACAACCCAAGCCAACACGTGAAGCATCGCAATAAACCGTTATACATCCCTGAACCGGAAGGCAACACTAGAACTGGTGTTGTGGTCAAAGCGGTCTTGAGCTTCTGAAAGATCGCCTCACAATCATCAGACCAACGGAATGAAGCACCCTTCTGGGTCAATCTAGTCAAAGGTGCCGCAATGGATGAAAAGCCCTGCACAAACCGGTGATAATAACCTGCTAACCCCAGGAAACTCCTGATCTCAGTCACCGAAGTGGGACGAGGCCAACTCTGAACTGCCTCAATCTTCTTGGGATCGACCTTAATACCCTATCCTAATACAACATTCCCCAATAATGCCACTAACTCTAGCCAAAACTCAAACTTGGAGAACTTAGCATATAGCTTATGTTCTCGCAATGTATGAAGCACCACTCTCAAATGCTGCTCGTGCTCCCCCAGGCTATGTGAGGAAATCAAGATGTCATCAATGAAGACAATAACGAAGGAATCAATATAAGGCCTGAACACCTGGTTCATCAAATCTATAAACGTCGCTGGGGCATGAGTCAAGCCAAAGGACATCACTAGAAACTCATAATGGCCATATCTAGTACGGAAGGCAGTCTTCGGAACATCTGAGTCCCGGATATTTAACTGATGGTACCCCAATCTTAAGTCGGTCTTAGAAAACACCCTGGCACCCTGTAACTGGTCAAACAAATCATCAATACGTGGCAGTGGGTACTTGTTCTTGATGGTAACTTTGTTCAACTGACGGTAATTAACGCACATCCGCATAGTTCCATCTTTCTTCTTCACAAATAACACTGGTGCACCCCAAGGTGATACACTCGGTCTGACAAACCCCTTTTCCAATAACTCCTCAAGCTGCTCCTTCAGCTCCTTCAGCTCTTTCGGAGCCATACGATACGGTGGGATAGATATAGGCTAGGTACCTAGAGCCAAATCAATACAGAAATCAATATCACGATCTGGCAGCATGCCTAGAAGGTCAGAAAAAAACACATCAGCAAATTCCCGGACTACTGACACTGAATCAATAATCAGAGACTCTGTGGTGGTATCCCGAACATATGCTAGATACGCCAAACAACCCTTCTCAACTAGATGTCGAGCCTTCAGAAAAGTGATAACCTGACTAGATGTACTAATACAGGAACCCTTCCATTCCAATATCGGCAACTCTGGAATCGCTAAAGTAACAGTCTTGGCATGAAAATCAAGGATGGCGTGATATGGGGATAGCCTGTCCATGCCCAGGATGACCTCAAAGTCGATCATATCAAGTAACAGAAGGTCCACTCTAGTCTTGTAACCATAGAATGTAACCATACAGGACCGGTAGGTCTGATCCATAATCACATAATCGCCCACAGGAGTTGACACATAAACAGGAATACCCAAGGACTCACGAGGAATATCCAGGAAATGAACAAACAGAGATGACACATATGAATAGGCAGACCCTGGATCAAATAATACCGAAGCATCCCTACTGCATATAGAAATAATACTTATGATCACGGTATATGAGGCCACTGCATCTGGTCTGGCCGGAAAAGCATAGAATCTAGCTGGAGCACCGGCTGGCTGGCCCTCGCCTGGCTGAACAATAGCTAGCTGACCTCCCCCTGCCTGGCCTCCACCTCTAGGACGACCCCTACCTGCATGTCCTCCGCCTCTGGGCGATCGGACGGTTGGTGATGTAATCATAAGATGATGACCCTGCTGTACTGCCTTGCCCCAAAGTCTGGGATAAAATCTCTTTATGTGACCCGGATCCCCACACTCATAACAAACCCGCGGTGCCATAGACTATTGTCCCGAAGTCTGACCCTGATGGCCCGAATACCCACTAGAAGAACCCTAGATGGCTGGTGGGCGGTATAAACTCTCTGGCATGGCACTAAAGTAGGCACTGGAGGAACCCTGATGAACTGGTGAGCGATAAGAACTCTCTGGCATAGCACTGAAATAGGGTTGTGCTGGAGCACCCCGAGGAGGTGGTGGTGGTGCTCGATATGTGGGCCTACTAGGATGACCCCTCCCAAAATGACCTTTGCCCCTAGACGGGGCACCTCTAAACTCTCCCAAGAATCGGGTCCTCTTGTCCTGCTGCATCTGCTCTCTACCCCTCTGGCGGTAGCCCTCAATCCTCCGAGAAATCTCTACCACTAGCTGATAATCAGTACCCATCTCAACCTCCCTGGCCATGGTAGCCCGAATACTGGGGTGTAACCCCGTAACAAATCTCTGCACTCTCTTTGCGTCCGCAGGAAGTATCATAAGTGCATGGTGAGACAACTCAGAAAATCTCGCCTCATTATCGGTCACAGATATCTGACCCTGCTTGAGCTGCTCAAACTGGCACCGTAACTCTTCCCTCTGAGAGGGTGGAATATACCTGTCTAATAGAAGCTGTGTAAACTGATCCCAAGTCATGGGAGGAGAACCCGCTGGTCTGCCAAGAAGGAAAGCGGGGAAATCTACTCCATGGGACTCCAATATCATCATGTTGTGCAGTCTGTCCCTGCACCGATCAATGAAGTCCTGGGGGGTCCTCATGCCGCTCATCCCCGAAGATAGGAGGGTGTAGCCTAGTCCATTTGTCCAGTAGCTTCTGTGGATCGCCGCCCGCAGATGGTCTAGGCTCAGGTGCTACTACGGTAACTGGCTGGGCCCCGCCCACGGGTAGTGTATCCGGAGTATGATATAGTGTAGCTGTGTGCCTAGGAGCCTGAGCAGTAGGGGTCTTTGCTCCCCCTCTTGCCTGAGATGTGGCTGGGTCTGCTGGAAATAAACTAGCCTGAGTCATAATTTCCATGAACCGCAGCATACAACCCATGACCTCCTGAAAGCTCGGTGCTGTCATGAAATCTACCGGGGCTAGCTCTGGAATAAGCACCTCGCCCTGCTCCTCCATGATGAGATCCTCCACTGGATCCGCTGCTGGTGCTACTAGGGCAGCTCTGGGATTCCCTCGTCCCCTCCCTCGGGCCGGTGCCCTCTCCGGCTTCTACCTCGGCCTCTAGCAACAGGGGGAGTAGCTCCTCCCGGGTCTGGAACGTCCGTTGTATGCGTCCTCACCATCTGTGAGAGAATAGAAGAGGAAAACTTAGTATACCATCAACTGTACGATAGGAGATGAATAAAGAGTAGTTTCCTAACACCCTACAGCCTCTCGAAGATAAGTACGGACGTATCCACACTGATCCGCAATACTCTACTAGGCCTGCCAATAACTTGTGAGACCAATGTGAACCTAGTGCTCTGATACCATATTGTCACGACCCAATTCCATTATAGGCCGTGATGGCGCCCAACATCGTTGTTAGGCAAGCCAATACTGATCAACTAGTGATTTTCGGCTTAGATAAATTTGTAAACGATAATGTTTTCCTTATTTGAAAAAACGATTTAGGAGTTTGCAATCTTAACATAAATAAACGGAATCAATGCAATTTTATCATAAATAAACGGAATCAATTAGTACTAGTCGTAATCATATGAACAAAACCAAAACCATAAGTCTACTAGTGTGTGTGCCAAAATCTAGTGTTACAAGTATGTGGGCAATATAGTAGAATATACAAAACAATATTAATCTACTGTCTGAAAGGAAATAGACAGAAAATAAAAGAACATAAGAGAGACTCCAGCTGCTGCAGAACGGCTCAAAAGGGTAGCTCAATGGGAAGTCTCGAGCTGGGAAATCAGTCTACGCGCCGGACTGGTGGCCAGATGTACCTGCCTCAAATCCTGTACAATCAAGTACATAAGTGTAGCGTGAGTACATAAAAATATGTATCCCGTAAGTATCTAGTCTAACCCCGGAGAAGTAGTGACGAGGGGTCGACTTCGACACTCACTAGGGCCAACAATATAATAATATATGATTCTAAATAAGCATGATACACAGATCTAACAATAAACTCAGAACATGAAATAACTGTACAGTTCTTCCATCATATCTAAGAAACCACAATACATCCTTCATTTTAAACAAATGATCTCTAAAATAGTAAACTTATACCAATTATAAAAAGGGCTTCCACTTCTATTATCACACACAAATTCCACCGAGGACATTCGGCCCGATACAACATAAAAATATAAATTGTGCACTGTCGAGGGTCGAACGACGCGAACCATAGATGCATCTATTAACCTTCCGAGGCGAACGACCCGCTCCCATGAGAGTAGTGGAAATAGTCACCCCGCTCGCGGAATATACTGGCGACACGGTTAAATATAAATATAATGTAATTTTTCTCAATGTTTTTCAAAATATTAATTTACTTGAAACCTTTGAAATCTTGAAATCCTTTACTTAGTTCCATTCAATGCAAATAAACAATTATGTTCAGATAACGGTACCCACAAGGCATGGTGTAAGCCTAGAACTACCCGGACATAACAAGGATAGTAGCTACATGCAGACTCTCGTCACTTCGTGCGTACGTAGCCCCCACAAATAATCATATATTAATTAAGTTTACCTATGGGAAAATTTTCCTCTTACAAGGTTAGAAAAGAGACTTACTTCGCTTTAAGGCCTACTTTCCGGTCCAAACTTATGCCCAAACCCTCTATTTGGTGCCGAACAATCCAAAATTATCCAAATAGTGCAGAAACTAATCAATATAGGCCTAAAAGTTCATATCCCTACTATTTAAGTAGTTTCCCAACTCTAAATGCAAGATTCCTAAAATTCACCCCCGGGCCCACGTGCCCGGCTTTCGGAAATGTTCGAAGAAAGTTGTTACCCATAACCTTAGGAACATAAATATATGATTTTCATTAAGTTCCATAACCATTTTCATGGTAAAACTCTATTTTTATCAAAAATCTAGGTTTTTCTCTAAACCCGTGATTTTCACTAATTTACATGTTATAATTTACCCATAAACTATGTATTAAACTCACATTAGGTAGAGCTCCCAAATCGCCCAAGAGTGTAATAAATGACCCCAAAAACTCACTGCTCAGCTGCTCCTTTTCTTCGCGAACGCGAAAGGGGCCACGCGTTCGCGAAGGAAATTGACTCAGGCCCTCTGAAGACCCTTCATCGCGAACGCGACCAAGGTCTCGCGAACGCGAAGGACAAAGCGTGACCCAGCCTAGCCCAATTACTCTACGCGAACGCGAGTCGCCTCACGCAAACGCGAAGGTCACTGGCCTAGACCTTCGCGAACGCGGACTAGCTATCGCGAACGCGTAGCACATTTCCCCCCCTGCCCCAACTCTTTCTATGTGAACGCGATGGTCCCTTCGCGTTCGCGAAGAAGGAAACCAGAACTGGCATTAGTAGTTTCTTGCATATTGCTCCGAGGGGTCCGAAACTCACCCGAGCCACTCGGGACCCCGTCCAAAGGCACTAACAGGTCTCTAATCATAATACGGACTTGCTCGAATTCTCGAAATGCGAAAAACAACAACGAAACTAAGAATCATACCCCAAAACCCAATTGAATCAAACCTTAAACTTCAAGTTCTTCAATTTACTTCCAATGCGATGAAACGTACTTATACTACTCGGAATGACACCAAAGTTTGCGTGCAAGTTTTAAATGACATTACGAAACTATTCCCGCTCTCGAAATTCCATTTGGACCTCGATATCACCAAAATCCACTCTAAATCAAATTTAAAATACTTCAAAGTTCTTCAAGAACCAACTTTCACTATTAGGCGCCAAAATGCTCCCGTGTCATCCAAAACCCAATCCGAATATACACCCAAGTCCGAAATCATCATATCAACCTATTGGAACCATCAAATCTCTATTCCGAAGTTGTTACTCAAAATATTGACCGAAGTCAAACTTGGCCTTTTAAGCCAACCTTAAGGAACCAAGTATTCTGATTTCTACCCAAACTTTTCCAAATCCCGAATCAACCATCCCCGCGAGTCATAAATCAGTAAGAGCAAGTACGGGAAGTTTTATTTAAGGAAATGGGGTTCTAGAAAGTAAAATGACCGGTCGGATCGTTACATAGCTCATGCTTAAATTATAAATTCGGTATTTTATTGTTAACCCATAGTAAGTATCGAAATCGACCCCTCGTCACTACTTCTTCGAGGTTAGACGAGATACTTACTGGGTACATGTTATTTATGTACTCACGCTTCGTGTAGGATCTGAGGCAGGTGCATCCGGTTATCAGTCCGGCGCGCATCCTTGATTTTCACGAGACTCTGCGGTGAGCTGCCTTCTGAGCCCGTTCTGCAACACCCGAAGTCTTCCTTTTGGTTTTACTTTCTGTCTATTTCTCTTCAGACAGTAGTGTAGTATTTTTGTATATTCTACTAGTAACTCATACACTTGTGACACCAGGTCTTGGAAATTATGCTAATAGACACATGATGATTTTTGGATATTTACTCATCTTATTTGCTCTTAAAATTATTTATCTCCCATTTTATTTAAACTTTTACTTCCTATTTATCCACTAATTAAAAATCAGCTATTTCTAAAATGTTAAAAGAAACAATCACATGGTTAGTTCACTGTTGGCTTGTCTAGCGGTAACGTTGGGTGCCATCACGGTTTATAGGAGAAATTGGGTCGTGACACATACATATATGGGTATGACGAGCCCCAGTCTCGTCCTTTATGCAGTTGTACAGTCTATTAGAGGTCTGTAGACAGCCATGTATGGTCGGATAGTATGTGGCCTTACCGGCTCGCCCTA
Organism: Nicotiana otophora; assembly: GCA_000715115.1. NCBI lineage: Eukaryota > Viridiplantae > Streptophyta > Magnoliopsida > Solanales > Solanaceae > Nicotiana > Nicotiana otophora. Next base: position 8,099 of record AWOL01S0173577.1, read on the forward strand.
CCGTATTCCGCATGTATATGTATATATGTCTTTTGGGCATGTTTTCCTCACGCATGTTATTCACGTGATTCGGCAGTTTATTGACAGATGTTATACATGACCTACCCTTATTTTATGTTTTATCTTAGACGTATGCTTAGGGGTGTTCGACAGGTAGGCTCGGACACTCATCATGTCCCATCGGTTTGGGTCGTGACAGTAAATCACCCACAAAACAAAGTTAAAAAGTTTTAAAATATATATTATTCATTAGTTTTATCATTATGACACGATACAGAAATACATATAAAAATTAAAATAAAATTGACTGATGTCAAAGATTAAGAACATAGGAATAGTATTTTCAAAGCTATAAGATGCTTGGTTGCAACAATACAGCATACATAAAAATTAATCTCAATAGTTATATCTTTTCATTAAATTTTTACAACACAGTAAATATATAGTTCTTACTTTTAGCTAATAAATTATTTTTCAATTTAGAAAGAAGAATATGATATTTATCATTAATTGGTATTTAGTGCGGAAAACTCGCGTTTTTTTTCCCGCTTAATACATAAATGGAGACCACTAGATTGGAAAACGTTGAATTGCAGAGGAGTTATACGAAGGTGTAAAAGTTAATGAAATGAAAATTAAACCTGACGTTACAGAAGCGAACAATCATAACAATGCTGACCCATAAATTATTTTAAAAAAATATTAAAATAGAAACGAACTAATGGAATAACATTTCCTAATGAGTATAAGCTTTAATTGTTCTTGTCCAAGTGCCATTTTATTTTAAATAAGGAGCAACTTATGATGACACAACATTTAATACTTAGTTTATAATATTTCACTTGATCTATATTTTTACCTCAAATACTATTTTAATTTAATTTAAACACAATATTAACAGATAATAGTTATCTACTAGCCATGTTTTTATCCTGTAATAATGTCATAGCATAGGATTTCATGAATTTATTTATATGATAAAAAATATAATTTATTCATAAATTTGCATTATTGACGTTATAAACACGTGCAACGCACATATACTAAAGTTAGTATCTAAATAGCATCAGTGAGAACTTGCCCCTTTCATAGCAGACAGTTGGTTCACTACTTGGGCTGGTTTTTGTCTTTAAATAAGTATCAATACTTAGAGAAATTGGCACCACATAACAACTTATAATAGGAATTGGTAAATTTTTGGCCTTAGATTATATTTGGCAAAGGCAACCCCAAAAAATGGTATTGTATAGCCAAATCCCAAAACAATAAACTACCTCCCTATTTATTCTCTCCCCATAACCCCCCCTCAACCTCTCTTTGTCGTCTCCCTCTTTCTCTCTGTCACGACCCAAAAATCTCATCACAGACGTCGTGATGACACTTGGTCTCTAAGACTAGGTAAGCCGACTATAACAACAATTCAAGTCATTTTTTTAACATATAAATTAATACAAGTGTCAAAATCAACAGCGAAAATATTCAAACAAACTCCCAAAACTAGTAGTACTGAGTCACGAACTCTAACTAAATATATGAAATGATCTCAAGGATCGAATACTCAATATTGTTTGATTAATAATTAACAGTACAATGAAATGAAAAGACTCCAAGGGACTGCAACGACCAAGCAGCTCTACCTTGAATCTTTACGATCACACTCTAACTCTGTCCGAGTGTGATATCTCCAATACCTGGTCGGTACCCGATAAGTATCAAGACTAACCTCAGTGGAGTAGTGACGAGGTACAGTCAATACACTCACTAGTCTAATAACCTATGCAATATAGTATACAAAAATAATAGAAAACAAATAACAATGATGGCAACAATAATCAACCAGTGATATACACAACAAGGCAACAAGAACACCATAAATATTGCTCAACAAATAAAGAATACAAATACAACCAATTAATCAAGTCCTTCAAAAATAAATAATAATCTTCAGGATATAATACTTTGCAATAAATATAGTTCGAATATACTCCCTTCAATAAATATCTTTCAAATATAATTCTTCTCAAATATAATTCCTTCAAATAAATATCTTTACAATATAATTCTTTCAAATAAATCTCTTTTAAATATAATTCCTTCTAATAAACATCTTTCCAATAAAAGCCACCATGTGACACCTCATTTCAAAATTATAAAATACGGGTCTCGGCCCACTTTCATATTTTCACGGAACTTCGTGCGCATAATTAAATCATCATACTTCCCCAGCACCTCATGCCCACTTTTCATATCATATCTTCATGGACAGTTCACGTGCGAGTAATAAAATTATCATATTTTTTCCGGCACCTCGTGCCCACATTTCTGATCTGTTGCGGCATGCAACCCGATTCCTATAACGACCCGACTGGTCGTTTGGAATATTATAACCTCATTCCCTTATTTCTTGCTCAAATTATGTCTTACAGTTATTTTATGACTTGTCGGGGTAGTTGGTTCGGGTCCGGAAGGAATTCAGAATGAAATGAGACACTTAGTCTCATAATTAAAAACATTAAGTTAGAAAAGTTGACCGGATGTGAACCTAAGTGTAAAAGACCTCGGATTCGAATTTGGATAATTTCAATAGCTCCGTATGGTAATTTTGGAGTTAGAAGCGTGTCCGGAAAATTATTTGGAGGTCCATAGAAGAATTAGACTTGAAATGCCGAAAGTTAAAGTTTTGAGAATTTGACCGGGGGGTTGACTTTTTGATAATCAGGGTCGGAATCCGATTCTGAAAATTGCAATACCTCTGTTATTTCATTTATGACTTGTGCGCAAAATTTGAGGTAAATCATACGTGATTTGATAGGTTCCGGAGTCATTTGTAGAAATTAGAAATTTCAAAGTTTATTAGGCTTGAATTGGGGGTTAATTCATGGTTTTAGTGTTGTTTGAGGTGATTTGAGGATTCGACTAAGTTCGTATGATGTTTTAGGACTTGTTGGTATATTTGGTTGAGGTCCCGAGGGCCTCGGGTGAGTTTCAGATGGTTAACGGATCAAAAATTGAACTACAACAGCTACTGCAATTTCCTTTTGCTGGAAATTTCTTCTGCCAGAATCGAGCCCAGAAATCGAGCCCAGGGTCGAGGTCCACGATCGAAGACAGGGTCGAAGATCAGGATCGAAGCCACGATCGAGCCCAGGGTTGAGGGCCACGATCGAAGGCAGGGTCGAACACTAGGGTCGAAGAAATGATCGAAGGCCAGGGTCGAGGGCCATGATCGAGGGCCAGGATCGAGGGTCAGAATCGAGGTCCAGGATTAAGGCCCAGGGTCAGGGACCTCGATCGAAGGCCAATATCGAGGCAGAACCGAGGCTGTCTGGCAGAATTATAAAATAGGGACTTCGTCCCCTTCGCCATTTTTGACAAATTGGAGCTTGAGGAGAGACGATTTTTGATAGCTTTTCAAGGAAAACTTGAGGTAAGTCCCTTGTGATCATTTCTACTCCATAATATTGAATTATCATCGAATAATCCGACTAGATTACATGATTTTGAGGTGTAAATCGAAGATTGGAACTTAGAAATTTGAAAATAAGATTTGTAGATTTGAGGGTCGAGTTGAGGTCGGATTTGGGTAAAATAGGTATGGGTAGACTCATCGTTGGATGGGCTTTCGGATTTTGTAACTTTTGTCGAGTTCCGAGACGTGGGCCCCACGGGCGATTTTTGAGCTAAAATTCATATTTTTATAGAAAATTAGCATTTTCTTATGGAATTAATTCCAACGAATTTTATTGACCGAAACAAATTATTTGTAACTATATTCGAGGCATTTAGAGGCCGATTTGCGAGGCAAAGGCATAGCAGAGTAAAGCATTTCACGCTCTGAGGTAAGTAACAGTTATAAATCTGGTCTTGAGGGTATGAAACCCCAGATTTTCTATCATGTGATTATTTTGGAGGTGATGCACATGCTAGGTGACGGACGTGTGGGCGTGCACCGAGGGAATTATGACTTGGTCCGTCCCGTGAAAACTGTAAAGTTGAATAACTTGTTGTTAGCTATATGCTCTCTATGTGTTGAAGAAATTTGACTGTAAATCATGTTACAAATCATGCGTAGGCTATGTGATAGTACTGTTGGGACTCACAGAGGTCACGTACTTGTTGAATTATTTGCTAATTGCTATCTTGTGCTCAGTCATGATTTTACTTGCGTATCATACCTCAATCTTTCTTGATAATTGTTGATACATTATGTTATCTTTGTTTGGGCTGATCTTGGTGATTTCTGAGAGCCAGAGAGACTAGAGAGGTTAAGGACTGAGTAAGGTCGAGGTCCTGTCGGTGAGGTAAGGATATTATGGCACGTTAGTTATCTGTGCAGGATATTATAGCACGTGAGTTGTCCGTGCAACACATGAGTTGTCTGTGCAACACGTGAGTTATCCGTGCAGATCATGGCGCTTGGGCTGTAGGAGCCCCTCCGGAGTCTGTACACCCCCAGTGAGCGCGGGTACCCATTAAGTGTGAGTGTTAAGGGCTGAGAGCCAAGTGGTTGAGTTGTTGTGATGAGTTGAGTGACTGTTGCCTGAGAGGCTGTATTTGCTTTGCATTTGTTGTTGTACTTGGTTGCTATCTGTCATTGTTGTGAAA
>AWOL01S0173629.1:0-25173 GCA_000715115.1 Nicotiana otophora
ACACAACAATCAGGCGGGTCATAAACATATAATTGGCTCAACAAAGAAATGCCTATATCACTTTCTAGACTGAACAAGACTTCTATTTCATTTTACAAACATACGGGGCAAGTTCAAGACATCAAATGACATGTGTAGAATATCAACAAAATCTTACACACATGTTGGCACATAACTCACTTAGGACCGGATCTATCCCGATTCTCTAGTCAAACCAGTTAAGAAACATCAAAATCAAATATTTTACGGCATTTATACATGAGTCAAGAACTGAGCCTAGGCGTCACAACTAATGCACTCACCACTCTCAAGGCATACGCAGTCAAGAACAGTTATCTCTATTTAACACTATAGCACAAGACTTCTCTAATCCTAACAAAAAAAAAACTAACTACACGCAGTTTAAGCAAAATTCTTGGAAAAGAACCGCTGCACAAAGAAAAACCAAGGGGGAATTGTTACACTACCTAAGAAAATAAAACAAAATTAAAGACAAAAATAATTTTTTTCCTTCGACATTAATCCCTCAAGAAGACAGTTGAGGAAATCCATCGTCGGAAAAGTTAATTTTTTTTTCCAATCAAAAGAAACGAAAACAAACACACATGTACATATTTACATCCCCCACCCCACACTTTAAATTGTGGCATGTCCCTATGACACACAAATAAAAAGCAAGAGATAAAGGAAACTCCCCTGATTCATCTAGTCGGAGTCTGAATCGAAGTCGGGATCTCCTTTGCAAGCCTGACCCAATGCACACATCCATGCTGAGAGGTTCTTTTCTGCCTTCTTTGGGTACACCCCAAACATATCATGCTTACTCTCTCCAGTTCGCTCCTTTAGGGCACCCATTGCTCCTTCCATCTTGAAGACCACCCTTTCTTCCCCTACTCTGAGCATAAGTTGCCTTTCCTGAATGTCCAAGATTGCTCAGCCACTAGCTAAGAAGGGTCTCCCTAAAATTAGAGGGACCTCCCTATTCTCCTCTATGTCCACCACAATGAAGTCCACATGGAACACAAATGTATCCACTCGAACTAGCACATCTTCTACTATTCCTTCAGGTATGATTGTGGTCTGATCCGCCAGCTGCAAGGACACAGGTATCGACCTGATTTCTCTAATCTCTCCCTCAAATTTCCTAAAACTAGACAACGACATAAGATTAATAGATGCACTTGAATCACACAAAGATTTTTCAAACTTAGTACTTCCTAAAGAGCAAGGTATAGTAAAACTCTCTAGACTTTCCCACTTTTGAGGGAGCTTGTTTTGCAGAATGGCACTATAATGCTCTGTGAGCTTAACAACCAATGTCTCTTCTACTTTTTGCTTTTTGGAAAATATCTCCTTCAAGAATTTAACATAAGTTGGCATACGTGAAAGTACCTGTGTAAAAGGTATATTCACATGCACCTGCTTGAGCACTTCTAGAAAGTTCCCGAATTGTTTGTCCATCTTCTTTCTTCTCTGCTTCTGTGGGAAAGGTAGCTCAGGCATAAATTTACTCTCTTTGATCTCATCATTACTTCTTTGTTTGTCTTTCTTCTTCCTTGTCGGAACTTTTGATTTGTTCTTCTTCTTCTTCTTCTTCAGATCATCCTCTTGCTCTGCCCTCACTTCATCTTAACTTGATTTCTCATCTACTCATTCTTCTCTGCTACCAACGGATCTTGTAATACTTTGCCATTCCTCAAAGACACTGCATTTATTATTTCCTTTGGATTCCTTTCGGTATCCATAGGGAGGGTTCCTGGAGACCTCTCGGATAACAAACTACAATCTGCCTCACTTGCCTCTCTAACTTTCAAATAGTTTCACCATGAGTTTCAAATCTCTCGTCCGTCTTAATGATGAAAGCCTTCATTAGATCTTCTATTCTAGACTGATTAGAATGTGGAGGCTGGTATTGCTGCCTCTTTTGATTCTGAAATCCTGGAGCTCCTTATCCCTGGGGTCTCGGATTATTCTGTTGTCATGAGTTCAGACTACCACTTGGTGAACTCAAAGAAAAGCATGGGTGCCTCTGCCTCGTAGAGTTAAACTTATTACCACTCTGGTAGTTGCCTCTGTCAAAGCTTCCCACAGCATTTACCACTTCATCTGCAGCTGGGGTCTGACACTTATGCGTCGGATGACCTATTCTACAGAAGTCACAAACAGATGATGGTTGGCTCTAGACCTTAGCTAAGGTCAACTTTCTTATCTCTTTGGCTATGGCGTCTAGCTGGGCTTGCACTTATATGTTAGAATCCACTTGATGAACCCCAGCTGATTTTATTCTATCATTACTCTCGGCAGGTCATTGCTTAGCATCTTCAGAGAGCTCATCAAGAATTGCAACAATCTCCTTAGGAGTCTTCTTTATTAAAGGACCTCCAACTGTAGTGCTTAGAGTTCATCGTGGGGAAGGTGTCAGTCCATCCCAAAAGTCCTGGAGTTGCATCCACAATTCAATCCCATTATGCTGACACTTTCTCACTATCTCTTTGAATCTTTCCCAAGCCTCAAAAACTATTTCAATGTCCTTCTAGAAGAAGTTGTGAATTTCCCTTCTGAATTTCACTATTTTTGCAGCTAAGAAGTATTTGTCAGGGAACGTTTCAGTCATATCTTCCCATGTCCTGATCGACCCAGTTGGTAATCTACGAAGCCAGTGCTTCGTGTCATCCTTCAGTGAAAATGGGAATGCCCTTAAGTAGACTGCATCTTTTGACACTCCGTTGTAGTGGAAGGTGTTCATGATTTCCTCAAAATCCATCAAGTGAGTGTTAGGATCTTCATTCACCTTCCCTATGAAGACACACTTGTTCTGGATAGTTTGAAGCAAACCTTGCTTCAACTCGATATTATTCGCTACTACGGGTAGAGGTTTAACACTAGATAGTCCCTTATTGTATACTGGTCTGGCATAATCACCCAACGCTCTACCAGTCCTGGGTCTCATATTTTCGAACTGGTCTTCAACCAAGGGTCGATTAAGATTGAATCTTCGACCCTCATTGTCACTACCCAAAATCCACTACAGGCCGTGATGGCGCCCAACGTCGTCGTCAGGCAAGCCAACAGTGAATCATCCAAATAATTACTCATTTTATTACTTTTGAAATCATAAACTTCATTAAATAAGGGATTTAATATAATTAAAAATCATGGATACATATATTATTAATAAGGCGCAAAATAAAAGGTGACAATATTAAAGCAAAACTATAAATGTTTACTAGCATATCCCAAAACCCAGTGTCACGAGTACATGAGCATCTACTAGAAGGTACAATGACAGTACAACATCTGTCTAGAATACAAGTTAAACAGGAAAAATGTAAATAATTGTGATGGAGACTCTGTACACTGCGGATCGTAACATGGGTGCAGCTCACCGTAAAGTCCCCCACTACGTCCAAAAACAAGCCACCGGAAATATGTATATTCCTGCACAATAAGTGCAGAAGTGTAGCATGAGTACGTAAATCAACGCGCACCCAATAAGTATCTAGCCTAACCCCGGAGAGGTAGTGATAAGAGGTCGACATCGACACTTACTATTGGTCAAATAAATCAAGTACAATAGAAAGTAAACAAGTATGAGGCATGATAAATAAACAGTGTAAACAAGTATAGGTACATGGCATTCTCCTCTGAATAGTGAACATAAGTTCTCAAATATCGGTTACCTCATCAACCAGAGTATATGTATAATATGGTCCCCACCAAATGGCTTGTCATGACTCAAACCAATAAATCTCATGGATACAGTGGCTTTTTATCAGATATTACGCACGATTTTTCCGAGGCGAACAGCCTAATCCCATAAAAGTGTTTTTATAAAGTTGCTGAGGCGAACGGCCCAATCCTATTAGAGTGTTTTATAGAAATGTCGAGGCGAATGGTCCGATCCCATAAGAATATGATACTGCCGAGGGGAATAGACTGATGCCATAAGAATATGATACTGCCAAGGCGAATGACCCNCCAGTGCTTCGTGTCATCCTTCAGTAAAAATGGGAATGCCCTTAAGTAGACTGCATCTTTTGACACTCCGTTGTAGTGGAAGGTGTTCATGATTTCCTCAAAATCCATCAAGTGAGTGTTAGGATCTTCATTCACCTTCCCTATGAAGACACACTTGTTCTGGATAGTTTGAAGCAAACCTTGCTTCAACTCGATATTACTACGGGTAGAGGTTTAACACTAGATAGTCCCTTATTGTATACTGGTCTGGCATAATCACCCAACGCTCTACCAGTCCTGGGTCTCATATTTTCGAACTGGTCTTCAACCAAGGGTCGATTAAGATTGAATCTTCGACCCTCATTGTCACTACCCAAAATCCACTACAGGCCGTGATGGCGCCCAACGTCGTCGTCAGGCAAGCCAACAGTGAATCATCCAAATAATTACTCATTTTATTACTTTTGAAATCATAAACTTCATTAAATAAGGGATTTAATATAATTAAAAATCATGGATACATATATTATTAATAAGGCGCAAAATAAAAGGTGACAATATTAAAGCAAAACTATAAATGTTTACTAGCATATCCCAAAACCCAGTGTCACGAGTACATGAGCATCTACTAGAAGGTACAATGACAGTACAACATCTGTCTAGAATACAAGTTAAACAGGAAAAATGTAAATAATTATGATGGAGACTCTGTACACTGCGGATCGTAACATGGGTGCAGCTCACCGTAAAGTCCCCCACTACGTCCAAAAACAAGCCACCGGAAATATGTATATTCCTGCACAATAAGTGCAGAAGTGTAGCATGAGTACGTAAATCAACGCGCACCCAATAAGTATCTAGCCTAACCCCGGAGAGGTAGTGATAAGAGGTCGACATCGACACTTACTATTGGTCAAATAAATCAAGTACAATAGAAAGTAAACAAGTATGAGGCATGATAAATAAACAGTGTAAACAAGTATAGGTACATGGCATTCTCCTCTGAATAGTGAACATAAGTTCTCAAATATCGGTTACCTCATCAACCAGAGTATATGTATAATACGGTCCCCACCAAATGGCTTGTCATGACTCAAACCAATAAATCTCATGGATACAGTGGCTTTTTATCAGATATTACGCACGATTTTTCCGAGGCGAACAGCCTAATCCCATAAAAGTGTTTTTATAAAGTTGCTGAGGCGAACGGCCCAATCCTATTAGAGTGTTTTATAGAAATGTCGAGGCGAATGGTCCGATCCCATAAGAATATGATACTGCCGAGGGGAATAGACTGATGCCATAAGAATATGATACTGCCAAGGCGAATGACCCGGTCCCATAAGAATATACTACTGTCGAGGTGAACGGCCCAATCCCATAAGAATATGATACTGCCGAGGCGAACGACCCGATCCCATAAGAATATGATACTGCCAAGTGGTGAACGGCCCGATCCCATAAGAATATGATACTGCCGAGGCAAACGGCTCGATCCCATAAGACTGTGGTACATAATCCTGCCGAAGCGAATGGCCTGATCCCATTAGAATAGGAAGCTTTAACAGGTCTGAATCGCGCTCAAAGTTACACCTAAAAACAAGGTATGAAACGGTCGATTGCAATTATATTAACCCAATGAAGAATCAGGGTCGAATCCTTGAGGGAGCTATATGGGAGTTACGGGTATATATTCTAATGTGCGAAATTGAACTATCTTAATTTGCACTTCCACAAAAAGGGTTTTGTTTCTATTTATAATTTTTACACTTAAGTTTGGAGAATAAATAAATAAGACTAGGATGATTGTTTTTGATGTTTTTAAAATTGGTAAAAAGCCTAGGGATGTGACCAATTCCTAAGTGTTTGCCTAATGGGATAAAAACCTTAATGCTTGTTTTGTTGATTGGGGTATATTATAGTTATTAACTCTCAATTACCCACTCAGTACCTCTCGTTCAGAGAGTGGTTTTTCCCAATATGGCATTCTCAAGACCAAATGGCTATCTCACAAAACAGTTGATAAAAGCTCAAGTCGGGTTATCATTATCTCTAGGTTGAACCCTTTAATTGGGTTAATCAATCGCTCGATTGACCCAATTCCTTGTTAGACAAGTTTTCCTAGACTAAGTCTTTATCTCTCAAGTAAAGACTAAGTCAAATAAGCATGAACTAATGTTTGCAACCATTAATTCCACAAATTAAAGCATGAACTAGGCTAAATAATAAATACCCAATCATAAACAAGCACTAATTTAATTACCCATAAAGTTAGCACACTAGGGTTGGGTCACAACCCTAGTAAAAATCTAGCTACTCATGTTTGGGTTTGAAGAAAAAGAAGAAGAAATACTAATTAAACGCATAATGTAAAGTTAAAATGATAAAATATATAGTACAATACACCAAAATATAGAAAATTTCCAAAAGAGGCAAAGAAAAACGGCTGCAGAACTTGTTGATGTCAAAACTAAACCTAATTTTGTGAAACTCGTCTATTTATACAAGGCTGGAAATTTCGGACAAAAATGCCCTTCGGGAGGTTCTGCGACCGCACAATTCCATGTACGGTCCGCACAATTCTTCATCTGGAAGGAGCTGGTATTATGCCGCCGCACAATTCTGAACTGCGGCCGTGAGACAATATTTCTACGATCCGCAAATTTATCACTGTGGCTGCAAGCCCCTCTTCTGCGGTTCGTAATAGTTTTATTATGGCCGCAAGATAATCTTCTGCGGCCGCACAAATCTTATGCGGACCGCAATTCAATGAAGCTCTGGACTTGGCTATTTTGTCATCTCTCTGATCTTGGTCTTGAGCCCTTCTTTTGTGGCCGCACGATTCATGTGCGGTCCACAATTTGCACGAAAGTCAGTTGGGTTTTCCTTCTTTGGTTGCGGCTGCAGATGGAATTCTGCGGACCGCAATTTCTTCTGCGGACCGCACTTTGTATTCTTATGTGCTCTTTTGTTGCCTTGTGCTCGGACTACTCCTCTTTGAGCTGGATTTCATCTCGGGATTCCAACTTCCAACATTCATGTAATTTTGCACATTTCATTAGTTTCGGGAATGCAATTCAATGCTTTTAGACTAAAATAAAAGTTAAAGGCGCTAATAAGTAGTAAACATCCCCACTTATCAGGGTCCGTGACCCCACTCATGAATAAACATGTGATTTATGAACTTTGAGAAAACCATTTCGATGAAAATGCACAACGCGGGAGAAATTTGTAAGGGAAGCACAATTATTCCGCGGCAAATCAAGTAGCTCGTCAAATCACTAGAGTAGCGAGTCTATCACTCTACGCAAGCCTAGTCTCAAGCCGTAACGCGAAATAAAGGAATTAAATAGGCAAGGATAACTCAAATAGTACAATTAAAGCATGGCATGAACCTAGTCTACCCGGACATAAACAGAAATTCTAGCATACGCACGGACACTCGTCACCTCATACGTGCGTATAAGAATATAACACCTACAAGGTAAATTCCCTCTTACAAAGTTAGACAGGAGACTTACCTCGCTCCAAAATTTCCACAACCAGCTCCAACGCCTCTCGAATACCTCAAACCGATGCCCCTCAATCCAAAACGAGTCAAACAATGTGCAATTTAATCAAAATATACTCTAATGCCCACAATTTAACAATTTATAAAATTCTCAACTCCGCTTAAAAAGTCAATAAAGTCAATCCTCGGGCCCACGTACCCGAATTCCAAAATATTTCTAAGATAAACATTACCCATAACATTACGAACTCAAATATATAGTTTATTCCTAATTCCACTTCCAAAATCGGGGTCATAATCCGAAATTATAAATTCTAGGTTTTCTCTTAAATTCCCTCAATTTCCATGAACTTCCATGTTACAATATATATATAATCTAAGTATTTAACTCGTAATAGGTGGGAATCACTTACCTTGATGCTTGATGAAAATCCCCTCAAAATAACTCCCCAAATTCGGCCAACCCAAGTGAAAAATGAGAGAAGCAAAGCCAAATCCCATTCTTAAAATAATTCTGCCAAGCGATATTTTCGCACTTGCGAAACAGTAGTAGCACCTGCGGCGTTGCTTGTGCGACCAAAACAACTTCTGCGGAGAAGCACTGGAGCCTGCCCCTTCGCACCTGCGGAAACTGTCCAGCTCCTGCATCATCGCGGGTGCGACAAGCTCCCTCGCTTCTGCGCTCTAAGAAGTCGCATTTGTCCCATCACAGGTGCTGTGTAAACGTCGCTTCTGCTAACCTTCCCCACACACCCTTATCCCGCTTCTCCGTTGAGCAGTCTGCTTCAACGGCTTCGCACCTGCACCCAAATTTCCGCAGGTGCAGTCGCACCAGCACTTGGGCAAAACCAACATTTCCTCAATCCAAATTTAAATCCGTTTTCAATCTGTTTCAAACTCGAGGCCCCGGGGACCCCATCCAAACGTACCAATACATCCCAAAACATGATACGAACTAAGTCGAAGCCTCAAATCACACCCTACAACATCAAAACTACGAATCGATGATCGAAACCTTTCTTTAAACTTTCAAACTTCAAAACTCATAGGTTCTTGTTGGACTAATCATAAAGCATCCCGAATTATCAGCCACAATCGTACACTCGACCTCTTAACCATCGTACCATTTTCTTCAAGCGATCCAAGCTCACCTCGCAGTACATTCATCCCATGTTGGGCAGAAAGTAGAACTCTTTGTAGGAACCTCATCAAAAATCATGCAAGGTCTAACCTGCTCACAGGAGATAGCCCACCTGTGTAACCTCATATCGACCTCCTCCAACGCCATTGCTATAGTTATATCCATCATGAAATCAGCTAACTTCCGCGGGTCCACACTGATCCACCATCCGTAATAATCCCTCCATTCATTAACATCACCCAAAGGTCCAACAATATATTATCAAGCACTCCTCGCCACATTAAAAATTTCCTAGTAATAGAAACCACCTCGGAGATCATCTCCTTCGAGCCATCAACACTGGAAGCGTCGATTCGATCCTGAAGTCGCACCACACAACCATCTCTAATAACTTCATCATGCCGATGAGCCGCAATGCATTCAATAAAGGACGGTGACACCATAATATTAACAAGAGTCTCTCCAAACTCGAAAGTATCAATTCTCGATCGTAGGCAACACAAATACTAGGCTGAAATGATAGGATACCCCTTCATACGACGAGCCAATAGCCCACTCGAATACGTAGGAAAAAACATCCTGCACCACATTTGTGGTACCATTACAACTCCTCAATGCCCAATTGATAGCCAGCACTCCACATCGTATAAGAATGAATAGAAAGGAAATAAAGGCATAAGACTCAATGAAAATCAAATCGCACAACGAGGAATTAAGAAGGGAAGTGCTCCTAACAACCCTATAGCCTCTCGAAGATAAGTACAGATGTCCCTGTATCGATCCGCAAGACTCTACTAGACTTACTCATGACTCGTGAGACCTAAGATAACCTAATGCTCTGATACTCCATTGTCACGACCCAAAATCCACTACAGGCCGTGATGGCGCCCAACGTCGCCATCAGGCAAACCAATGGTGAATCATCCAAATAATTACTCATTTTATTACTTTTGAAATCATAAACTTTGTTAAATAAGGGATTTAATATAATTAAAAATCGTGGGAAAAACTATTAATGTCGACTAGCATATCCCAAAACCCGGTGTTACAAGTGCATTAGCATCTACTATAAGGTACAATGACAATACAACATCTGTCTAGAATACAAGTTAGATAGGAAAAATATAAATAATTCTGATGAAGACTCTGTATGCTGCGGATCGTAACATGGGCGCAGCTCATCGTAAAGTCCCCGCCATAGTTGTGCCTCTTCTCCGAAAATATGTATATTCCTACACAATAAGTGTAGAAGTGTAGCATGAGTACGTAAATCAACACATACCCAGTAAGTATCTAGCCTAACCCCGAAAAGGTAGTGACGAGGGGTCGACATCGACACTTACTATTGGTCAAATAAATCAAGTACAGTAGAAAGTAAACAAGTATGAGGCATGATAAATAAATAGTGTAAACAGGTACGTGGTACGACTCTCCTCTGAACAGTGAACATTAAGTTCTTAAATATCGGTTACCTCCTCAACTAGAGTATATCTATAATATGGTCCCCACCAAATGGATTGTCATTACTCAAACCAATAAATCTCATGGATACAGTGACGTTTTATTAGATATTACACACGATTCTGCCGAGGAGAACGGCCCAATCCCATAAGACTGTTATTATAAAGTTGCTGAGGCGAACGGCCTGATCCCATTAGAGTGTTTTATTAAAATGCCAGGCGAACGGCCCGATCCCATAAGAATATTATACTGCCGAGGCAAACAGCCCGATCCCATAAGAATATAACATTGTCGAGGTGAATGGCCCTATCCCATAAGAATAGGATACTGCCGAGGCGAATGGCCCGATCCCATAAGAATATGATACTACCGAGGCGAATGGCCAAATTCCATAAGAATATGATATTTTTGAGGCTAAAGAAACCAACCCCATAAGACTGTGGTACATAATCCTGTCGAGGCGAACGACCCGATCCAATTAGAATAGGAAGCTTTAACGGGTTCTTGACCCAGTTATGAATAAATGTGTGAGTTAAGAACTTTGAGGAAAGTTATTCGATGAAAACGCACAACGTAGGAGAAATTAGTAAGGGGAGCACAATTATTCTGCGGCTAATCAAGTAGCTCGTCAAATCTCTACAGTAGCGAGTCTATCACTCTACGCAAGTCTAGTCTCAAGTCGTAACGCGATAGAAAGGAATTAAACATGCAAGGATAACTCAAATAGTATAATTAAAGCATGGCGTGAACCTAGTCTACACGGACATAATCAGAAATTCTAGCATACTCACGGACACTCATCACCTCATATATGTGTATCTCCCACAAAATGTAACACATAATAATATAACACCTACAGGGTAAATTCCCCCTCACAAGGTTAGACAGGAGACTTACCTCGCTCCGAAGTTTCCACAACCGGCTCCAACGCCTCTCTAACACCTCAAACTGATGCCCCTCATTCCAAATCTAGACAAACAATGTGCAATTTAATCAAAATATAATCCAATGCCCACCATTTAACAGTTTATAAAAATTCTCAACTCCGCTCGAAAAGTCAATAAAGTCAACCCTCGAGCCCACGTGCCCGGATTCAGAAATTTTTCAAAGATAAACATTACCCATAACATTATGAACTCAAATATATAGTTTATTCCTAATTCCAGATCCAAAATCGGGGTCAAAATCTGAAATTATAAATTCTAGGTTTTCTCTTAAATTCCCCTAATTTCCATGAACTCCCATGATAAAATCTATATATAATCTAAGTATTTAACTTGTAATAGGTAGGAATCACTTACCTCGATGCTCGATGAAAATCCCCTCAAAATAGCTCCCCAAATTCGGCCAACCCAAGTGAAAAATGAGAGAAGAAGACCCAAATCTGTTTCTTAAAACAATTCTGCCCAGTGATATTTTTGCACCTGCGGAACAGTAGCCGCACCTGCGGAATAGTAGCCGCACCTGCGGTGTCGCTTGTGTGACCAAAACTACGCTTCTGCAGATAAGCACTGGAGCCCGCCCCTTCGCACCTGCGGAAGCTGTCTCGCTCCTGCGTCATCGCGGGTGAGACAAGCTCCCTAGCTTCTGCGCTCCAAGAAGCTGCATCTGCTCAATCACAAGTGCGGTCCAAACGTTGCTTATGCGAACCTTCCCCACGCACCCATATCCCGCTTCTGTGTTGAGTATTCTGCTTCAGCGGCTTCGCACCTGCTCCCAAATTTCCGCAGGTGCGATCGCACCAGCAATTGGTTAAAACCTGCATTTCCTCAATACAAATTTTAATCCTCTTTCAATCTGTTTCAAACCCCATCCAAATGTACCAATACATCCCAAAACACAACACGAACTTAGTCGAAGCCTCAAATCACACCCTACAACATCAAAACTATGAATCGATGATCGAAACCTTTCTTTAAACTTTCAAACTTCAAAATTCGCCGAGCGCGTCCGAATTATACTAAAACATCCCGGAATAATGCCAAATTTTGTGTGCAAGTCACAAATCACAATATGAACCTACTCTAAGGCTCAAAACTCCAAAAGGACATCGACAACACCAAGTCCACTTCAAATCAAACTTAGAAAATTTCTAAAACTTTCAAAATGCCAACTTTCCATAATTAGTGTTGAAATGCTCCCAGGCGAACCGATACTCAACCCGAACATACGCCCAAGTCCGAAATAATCATACAAACCTATTGGAACCTTCAAATCCCAATTCCGAGGGCATTTACTCAAAAGTCAAACCTTGGTCAACTCTTTCAACTTAAAGCTTCCGAATTGAGAATTTTCCATCAGAAACAACTCCGAACTTCCCGAAATTCAATTCCGACCACACATATAAGTCATGATACATGAAGTGAAGCTTCTCAAGGCCTCAAACCACTGAACAGTGTTCTAGAGCTCAAAACGACCGATCGGGTCATTATACCCATCATCTTTGATAGTCTAATCAGCAATTCTAGGTGTTGCCTCAGCTGCTATGTTTGCAGCATCTTCTCTATGTTGTGTTTCCTCTCTTGATGCTAAATATACCCCATCATTACTGTCATAAGCCATGTGTTCTTTGGTTGAAGGTTACCCCAAGAACTTTCCAATGAGATTTTTCTCTTTCCTCAACTATCACAGACTCTTTTCCACCTCTGGATTGTATGGAATCAATTCTTTTGAAGAAGATCAAGTCATACACTAGAGAAGTCAACTTGTTTCCTGCACACGGAAGAGAAAACTCGTAAAAAATAAAATAAAATAGGTTCCTGAATTAGCACAAAATACTATTTTGAACACTATTGATTACCAATCCCCGACAACGGCGCCAAAGTTTGACGAGCGTAAAACGCAACACAAAATTGATGCTCGCGAACCAATTATAGTATAGTATGATTATCATCTCCACAGAGATTGGATTTAAACAATGCTCTAGTAATTCCTGGTTTAACTGCTATTCAGGATGATCAAAACATGATTTGAATGATTACGTACTACGCTTAACTACTAAAGTAAAGAAATTGATAATTAACGGCAAAGAACTAGAGATTAGCAGAGTTGGTTTCTTATCAATGTGAGAAATAAGGGTTTTGACATGATAGGTGCAAGATTGTTATTCTGGATATATGATATTATTATATTTGACTCTTAGGGTTCTATATATTCTCACAAATTCAATAGGTGATTAGCTTATACTTCTGATTCAGATTCCTCACTCGATTAAATCTAAATCTTTCAAATAAACTAATGTGGCGTGCGGTGAAACTTGCAAGAATATATTGGTAGGAATGATCTAAGAGAAACTTCTCGCAAATATTTTTCAATCTTAATTTAAATGGTAACTAAAAAAGCTCTCTTGATTACTTCAACGAATCACCAAAATAAACTAAGGCATACACTGCAATCATATTCAATAGGATGTTTCTCTTTCGATTAAACACTATAAAGAATAAAATCACAACTATAGTAAAGCTCCTCCAATAAATTCAAGCAATTAAACAGTGGTCAAATCCAAAAGTAACAACCAAGTCACCAAATCATGTCAAACCGTAAGGTAAACTACTCCATAGATATGGAGAAAGTCATCATAAAAGGAGTTAAAGAATAAGAAAGCATCAATCTAACGTTACAATCCAAACTCCCGTATTTAATTGATAGAAAGATGATGAAATTCTCTGTCTTGTAGGCTCTAATGCTCTTCAAAAGCTTCCCAGGTCAAAAGTCCCTTCAAAAACGTCTTTTTGGTCTATTTATACCATATAGGAGTGGGCCCGGATGAAACTACCCTTTCCAAGATGAAACAGAAAAATACTTTGAGAAACTTGTACAGGCACGTCGCACCATGCGCTGCCCCATGCGGGGTGCTAGTGGGGAAGTTCAGAGAGTAGTTTCTGACAGATAGCAGCACAAAGCACTGTCACGCCGCCCCATGTGCCACCCCATGCGGCACGTTGTGTATTTTTTAGAGATTAAAATTTTTTCTTCGATTTTCGATATCCTGACGTGGTCCTCGACCCCCAAATGCAATCCCAGTTTAATCTATTGGGCTTTTACTCAGACTTCAAAGCTCCAACTTCTTTAATTTATCTCCCGATTGTCTTTTTAACTTGGAATCACTTCATGCATGCATAAAACACATAATAAGTGCAATTCACTATCATTTAAGCTCAAACACAAGTAAAATGCAGTGATAAGAGTGCAAACTATGACTAAAACACGGGTTTCTAGCCCACCATCAACCATATCTTGATTCATTCATTATTATATTTATTGATGACATCATCTCTTACTCCCACAGCCAGGAGGATCAAGAGTAGCATTTAAGGATTATGCTCCAGACCTTGAGAGAAAAGATGTTTTATTCAAAATTCTCAAAGTGTGAATTCTAGCTTGATTCGGTGGTATTTTTGGGTCATGTGGTGTCGAGTGAGGGGATCATGGTAGATCCGAAGAAGATTCAGGTAGTTCAGAATTGGTCCAGACCGTCTTTAGCTATTGAGATTCGGAGTTTTCTTGGTTTGATCGAGTATTATCGTCGTTTCGTAGAGGTTTTCTCATCCATTGTTGCACATATGACCAGATTGACCCAGAAGGGTGCTCCAATCAGATTGTCTAAGGAGTGTGAGGCGAGCTTTCAAAAGATCAACACTTATTTGACTATAGCGCCAGTGTTGGTGTTGCCTACGGGTTCGAGGTCTTACACTGTGTATTGTGATACATCCCGTATTGGCCTTGGCACGGTGTTGATGCAAGACGGTGGGAGTGATTGCCTACACGTCTCGACAGTTGAAGGTTTATGAGAAGAATAATTTTGTCCACGACTTGGAATTGGCAGCTATTGTTCATGCCTTGACGATTTGACAGCACTATTTGTACGGTGTCCCATGTGAGGTCTATACCGACCACTGGAGCCTCCGACATTTGCTCAAATAGAAATATCTTAATTTGAGGCAGCGGAGGTGGTTAGAGTTTTCTTAAAGAATATGATATCACTATTCTATATCATCCCACGAAGGCCAATGTGGTGGCTGATGCCTTGAGTCGAAAGGCGGAGAGTATGGGTAGTTTGGCATATCTACCAGTAGCATAGAGGCCACGAGTGGAAATGGGAGCGTGTTACCATGGACTTCGTTGTTGGGCTCCCACAGACTTTGAAGAAATTTGACGTTGTATGGGTGATTGTGGATAGGCTGACCAAGTCGACTCATTTTATTTTAGTGGTGACTACCTATTCTTCAGTGCAACTGGCTCAGATCTATATCCCCGAGATTATTCAACTTTATGGTGTGCCGGTATTCGTTATCTCTGACCGGGGCACACAGTTTACATCACACTTATGGAGAGTCGTACAGTATGAGTTAGGCACACTAGTTGATTTGAGTACGGCATTTCACCCACAGACAGACGGGCAGTTCGATGCACCATTCAGATAATAAAGGATATGCTTTGTGCCTGTGTTATGGATTTCGGGGGTTCTTAGGATCAGTTCTTGCTGCTTGTAGAGTTCGCCTACAACAACAGCTACCAATCGAGTATTCAGATGGCTCTTTATGAGGCCCTATATGGGAGACAGTGTCGTTCTCCAGTTGGTTGGTTTGAGCCACGTGAGGCTAGATTGTTGGGCACAGATTTGGTTCAAGATGCCTTGGAGAAAGTCAAGTTAATCTAGGATCGGCTTAGTACAACACAGTCTAGGCAGAAGAGTTATGTTGATCGAAAGGTTTGTGATGTAGCATTTATGGTGGGAGAGTGGGTTTTGCTCCGGGTTTCACCCATGAAGGGTGTGATGAGGTTCGGGAAGAAGGGCAAGCTGAGCCTTAGGTATATCGGTTCTTTTGAGATCCTTGAAAGAGTGGGAGAGGTGGCCTACAAGCTTGCATTGCCACCTAGCTTATCTACAGTTCACCCGGTGTTCCATGTTTTCAGGCTCCTGAAGTATCACGGTGATTCGTCTCATGTATTAGATTTCAGCTCAGTCCAATTGGACTAGGATTTGACTTATGTTGAGAAGCCGGTGGCTATCTTGGACAGGCAGGTCCAAAAGTAGAGATCAAAGAACATTGCTTCAGTGAAGGTTTAATGGAGGGGTCAACCAGTCGAGGAGGCAACTTGGGAGACCGAGTATGATATGCATAGACATTATCCTCATCTTTTCATCACTTCAGGTATGTCTCTATACTCGTTTGAGGATGAACGTTTGTTTTAAGATGGGGAGGAGGTAATGACACGGCCGGTCATTTTGGGTATTTTAGCCATGTTCCCCTATTTATTGCCTCATCTATGTTATATTGTGGTTATGTGACTTGCTGGGGTTGTTGTTTTAGTTTCGGGTGAGTTTCGGAGTGCATTGGGAAACTTAGTCCCAAGGTTAGAAGCTTAAGTTGAAAGAGTTGAGCGAAGTTTGACTTTTGTGTAGACGACTCTAAAATGGAGTTTTGATGAATCTGACAGCTCTGTATGGTGATTCTGGACTTAGGACTGTGTCCGACTATTGATTTGGAGGTTTGTAGGTCATTTTGGCTTGAAATTGCAAAAGTTAGAAAGTTGAAAATTTAAAAGGCTGAGAAGTTTGACCAAGAGTTGACTTTAATTATATCGGGTTCGGATTATGGTTTCGGGAGTTAGAATAGATCCGTTGTGTCATTTATGACTTGTGTGCAAAATTTGAGGTCAATCGAAATTGGTTTGGTATGAATCGGCGTTAATTTTGGGAGTTGATTGTTCATTGATTCAATAGGCTTGAAATGGGGTGTGATTCGTAGATTAGATGTTGTTTGATGTGATTTTAAGCCTCGAGTAGGTCCGTTATGTGATTTGGGACTTGATGGTACGTTTGGACGGGGTCCCAGGGGCCCCGGGTGTGAATCAAATTGAAATCGGGTTCATTTGGACTTAGATTGGTTGCTGAAGAACTACTGAGTCTGGTGCAATCGCACATTCGCACTTTGGGCCGCAGGTGCGGCACTGCAGAAGCGGCATTTGAGCCGCAAGTGTGAAGAGGAACTGGGTTGAGCTGGTACCGTAGGTGCGAAGGTACTTGCACAGGTGCGGATTTCCTCACCGCAAAAGTGATGTTCGGTCAGCTGCTTAAGGACCGCAGGTGCGGTCAGGCGTCCGCAGAAGCGACCTCACAAAAGAGAGCTTTGGTCCGCAGAAGCAGGACAGCAGACGCAGTTTTTGTCCGTAGGAGCAAAAATCCCTGGGCTTAATGAAAATCCACACCTTCGATGGATTTTCCACAGGTGCGGAGCCGCAGAAGCGGCTGTTGGTCTACATGTGCGGAATGACTGGGCAGAAAAGAGGCTAGATCAAGGGTTAGAGTTATTTTTCATCTATTGAGTTAGAGAGCTCTGCTTTGGGCGATTTTGGAAGAGATTTTCAAGGATTTGATAGGGGTAAGTGTTTTTTACTCGGATTTTATTATTATCCATGAATCCATCATTGTTTTTACCATTCAATTAGTGTTTTGAGTTGGAAAATTGGGGAATTTTGTGAAAACTTCCTAAACTATAAATTGAAGGTTTGAAGGTCGATTTGAGTCCGGATTTGGATAATTATTGTATTGTTAGACTCGTTATTGAATGGGTGTTCGGATTTTATAAGTTTGGTCGGGTGTCGAGGTGCGAGCCCGGGGTTGACTTTTTGATTTTCTTTAAAAATTATAACTTTATTATCCAAAATAGTTTCCTATGATTAGTATTTATGGCATAAAGTTATTTTGGCTAGATTCGACCCGTCCGGAGTTGGATATTCGCGGGAAAGGCTTATTAGGGGATTGATTTGACTTGTTTGAGCTAAGTATCTTGCCTAACTTTATGTGGGAAACTACCCCTTAGGCCTTGAGTTGATTGGGCTATTTTTGTTATGTGAAAGCCGTGTACGCAAGGTGACGAGTGGATACACGGGCTATATGTAGTGATTGACCGGTTTAGGTTATTTAGACTTTTTCCATACCTTTAATTGAATTGTCATAACATGTTATACCTTTCATTATTAATCTACCCTTATATGTGTTAATCTACCCTCACATNCGTTGTATGGGTGATTGTGGATAGGCTGACCAAGTCGACTCATTTTATTTTAGTGGTGACTACCTATTCTTCAGTGCAACTGGCTCAGATCTATATCCCCGAGATTATTCAACTTTATGGTGTGCCGGTATTCGTTATCTCTGACCGGGGCACACAGTTTACATCACACTTATGGAGAGTCGTACAGTATGAGTTAGGCACACTAGTTGATTTGAGTACGGCATTTCACCCACAGACAGACGGGCAGTTCGATGCACCATTCAGATAATAAAGGATATGCTTTGTGCCTGTGTTATGGATTTCGGGGGTTCTTAGGATCAGTTCTTGCTGCTTGTAGAGTTCGCCTACAACAACAGCTACCAATCGAGTATTCAGATGGCTCTTTATGAGGCCCTATATGGGAGACAGTGTCGTTCTCCAGTTGGTTGGTTTGAGCCACGTGAGGCTAGATTGTTGGGCACAGATTTGGTTCAAGATGCCTTGGAGAAAGTCAAGTTAATCTAGGATCGGCTTAGTACAACACAGTCTAGGCAGAAGAGTTATGTTGATCGAAAGGTTTGTGATGTAGCATTTATGGTGGGAGAGTGGGTTTTGCTCCGGGTTTCACCCATGAAGGGTGTGATGAGGTTCGGGAAGAAGGGCAAGCTGAGCCTTAGGTATATCGGTTCTTTTGAGATCCTTGAAAGAGTGGGAGAGGTGGCCTACAAGCTTGCATTGCCACCTAGCTTATCTACAGTTCACCCGGTGTTCCATGTTTTCAGGCTCCTGAAGTATCACGGTGATTCGTCTCATGTATTAGATTTCAGCTCAGTCCAATTGGACTAGGATTTGACTTATGTTGAGAAGCCGGTGGCTATCTTGGACAGGCAGGTCCAAAAGTAGAGATCAAAGAACATTGCTTCAGTGAAGGTTTAATGGAGGGGTCAACCAGTCGAGGAGGCAACTTGGGAGACCGAGTATGATATGCATAGACATTATCCTCATCTTTTCATCACTTCAGGTATGTCTCTATACTCGTTTGAGGATGAACGTTTGTTTTAAGATGGGGAGGAGGTAATGACACGGCCGGTCATTTTGGGTATTTTAGCCATGTTCCCCTATTTATTGCCTCATCTATGTTATATTGTGGTTATGTGACTTGCTGGGGTTGTTGTTTTAGTTTCGGGTGAGTTTCGGAGTGCATTGGGAAACTTAGTCCCAAGGTTAGAAGCTTAAGTTGAAAGAGTTGAGCGAAGTTTGACTTTTGTGTAGACGACTCTAAAATGGAGTTTTGATGAATCTGACAGCTCTGTATGGTGATTCTGGACTTAGGACTGTGTCCGACTATTGATTTGGAGGTTTGTAGGTCATTTTGGCTTGAAATTGCAAAAGTTAGAAAGTTGAAAATTTAAAAGGCTGAGAAGTTTGACCAAGAGTTGACTTTAATTATATCGGGTTCGGATTATGGTTTCGGGAGTTAGAATAGATCCGTTGTGTCATTTATGACTTGTGTGCAAAATTTGAGGTCAATCGAAATTGGTTTGGTATGAATCGGCGTTAATTTTGGGAGTTGATTGTTCATTGATTCAATAGGCTTGAAATGGGGTGTGATTCGTAGATTAGATGTTGTTTGATGTGATTTTAAGCCTCGAGTAGGTCCGTTATGTGATTTGGGACTTGATGGTACGTTTGGACGGGGTCCCAGGGGCCCCGGGTGTGAATCAAATTGAAATCGGGTTCATTTGGACTTAGATTGGTTGCTGAAGAACTACTGAGTCTGGTGCAATCGCACATTCGCACTTTGGGCCGCAGGTGCGGCACTGCAGAAGCGGCATTTGAGCCGCAAGTGTGAAGAGGAACTGGGTTGAGCTGGTACCGTAGGTGCGAAGGTACTTGCACAGGTGCGGATTTCCTCACCGCAAAAGTGATGTTCGGTCAGCTGCTTAAGGACCGCAGGTGCGGTCAGGCGTCCGCAGAAGCGACCTCACAAAAGAGAGCTTTGGTCCGCAGAAGTAGGACAGCAGACGCAGTTTTTGTCCGTAGGAGCAAAAATCCCTGGGCTTAATGAAAATCCACACCTTCGATGGATTTTCCACAGGTGCGGAGCCGCAGAAGCGGCTGTTGGTCTACATGTGCGGAATGACTGGGCAGAAAAGAGGCTAGATCAAGGGTTAGAGTTATTTTTCATCTATTGAGTTAGAGAGCTCTGCTTTGGGCGATTTTGGAAGAGATTTTCAAGGATTTGATAGGGGTAAGTGTTTTTTACTCGGATTTTATTATTATCCATGAATCCATCATTGTTTTTACCATTCAATTAGTGTTTTGAGTTGGAAAATTGGGGAATTTTGTGAAAACTTCCTAAACTATAAATTGAAGGTTTGAAGGTCGATTTGAGTCCGGATTTGGATAATTTTTGTATTGTTAGACTCGTTATTGAATGGGTGTTCGGATTTTATAAGTTTGGTCGGGTGTCGAGGTGCGAGCCCGGGGTTGACTTTTTGATTTTCTTTAAAAATTATAACTTTATTATCCAAAATAGTTTCCTATGATTAGTATTTATGGCATAAAGTTATTTTGGCTAGATTCGACCCGTCCGGAGTTGGATATTCGCGGGAAAGGCTTATTAGGGGATTGATTTGACTTGTTTGAGCTAAGTATCTTGCCTAACTTTATGTGGGAAACTACCCCTTAGGCCTTGAGTTGATTGGGCTATTTTTGTTATGTGAAAGCCGTGTACGCAAGGTGACGAGTGGATACACGGGCTATATGTAGTGATTGACCGGTTTAGGTTATTTAGACTTTTTCCATACCTTTAATTGAATTGTCATAACATGTTATACCTTTCATTATTAATCTACCCTTATATGTGTTAATCTACCCTCACATACTTTATTTGACATTGTTAACACTTGTTCCACCTCTTACTTGTTATTTGCTCTTATATGCTTTAGTTGATGCTATTGCCTTACTTATTATTTTTTTAATCCTTTAATTGTTGAATTACCTTACTTGAAGTTGTTATTCATGGAATATCTTCTTGTTGAGTTATTGGTGTTGAAGTTGTAAAGTTCGTTATCACATTGAAGCAAAGTTGTTAAATTGTTGAGATATATTTCTTGTTAAGCTACTCTCTTTTATTTCGTTATTATTGAGATTCTTGTACACATTATGGTTGAGTCATGGGCTAATTTTTGTGGAAATATTGGTATTATTGATTCTTTTAACAAGTTGTGGTATATTGGTACTTGTGGTGCAAGTTGTTATTATGTTGTGACATTGATGTGCATGCAGCAGTATAGGGATAAGGGTTAATGAGCATGCGGCAGCATACGGTGGGATTTATGTGCGCATTGCTAGTAAGGGAATTACTTGAAGCCACGTGGTGACATAAGGTGGGCTAAAGTACGTGTAGCTATTTCAGGAAAAATGTTTTCAAACCATCTAAATGTAAGGCTCACATGGCGATATAAGTAAAGATTGTGATTGTGATTCTGAAATAAGAATACGAGGTGGTACCTCGGTTGTGATTCTTATTGTTATCTCTCATTTACTTCACTTATATTAGTCCACGTTGTTTTCTAGGTGTTCTTATTATGTGTTCCTTACTTGTTGCCTTTATTGCTTAAAATTAAGTTGTAGCTTACCTTGTTATATTGCTTTATTGCCACTATTTCCTCGTTTTCATTATTAGACTAGACTATACTAGTTCAGTTTCTTTTTCTTATCCTAGTATGTGTCTTGACCTGGCCTCGTCACTACTCTATCGAGGTTAGGCTTGATATTTACTGGGTACCATTGTGGTGTACTCATACTACTCTTCTGCATATTTTTGTGCAGATCCAGGTACCTTCACCCAGGCTAGGCACCAGTGAGTAGAGCATTCAGTTCAGAGACTTCAAGGTATACCTGTTCGGCATTCGCAGGCCAGGAAGTCACCCTCTGTCCTTGTTTTTCTACTGATTACTCTTTATTTAGACATTGATGTATTAGGAATGTTACAGTATATTTGTGTAAAGCTTATGCCTCAGCCTCACTAGATTTTGGGAGCTACTGTCAGCAGTATTGTTGAGTTCTATCATGATAGCTAGGTGGTTGATGTTGCACCCTATTTTGCGCAAGTAAAAACAAGATTCAATTATTGGTTTCTCTGTTGATGATAAAAGAGAGTCTGCCACCTAATATTTAAAGGTATACTAGGGTAACTATTTAATTACTAAGATCATTACCCTATTAGTCTTCTAACCGGTAAGATTTTGGGTAAGGGTTCTTGTTCTTCTGAGGGCAAGGTGTTAGGCACCCCTTACCTATGTCATGTTTAAGGACTTATTATTTTGAAAGGAAATAGTGTGTGTACTTTTAAAAAATGAAGGTAAGTTTAACTTATAAAAGTCTTTGAGGAAAATCTACATAATTTGAAAGAAGTTTGGAAGTATATCTATAGTGTTTATATTTGTAAGTTTTAGAAAATATGGCTAAGTTTTAAATTAATTTGTCTTTTGAAAAAGGGTATGGCTACTTGTATAACTCCAGTAAAATAAAGGTTGTTTAAGGAAATAGGCCTTAGGTATACCCTGAAGATTAATTCTCAAATTTATACTCAAATTCAAACCATTTAAAAGTCCTTAATTGTAGTCGTATTTGATTCGCAAAAATAGCCAACTTTGGAAATCATTTCTGGTTTGCTCCTGTTTCTGCCTATTTTTTAAATGAAAGATGTTATCTTTTCAAATTTGTCTTAGTTTCTAAAGTCCATAAAAATCGTTAGTAAAAGTTGAGAGCTGTATAGCATAAATGATTATCAAAACTAGAATTATTTACGACTAAGTCCTAATGCTTCTTTTATCTTTACCTACGTCTTTAAGGCTTTCCTAGGTTATTAACATAACTCAGAGAAGTGTTATATACATATGAAAACAACAGTAAACTTAATAAAGCGATAGAGGGAGGGAATGGACTCATGGATTAGGCCTAGAAGAAATTTGGCCCACTAGATAGCGAAGATGAACATCAGCAACTCCAATGACTTCCGACTCAAATTGGGACTTGGGCCTGAGCCCTTGTGAACTCAGTGTCATCACCAAAAATCTAACTAGTTGTGATAGCACCTAACCCAACCCGCTAGGTAAGCCAATTAACAACTATCCAAATTAATGAGATCTATTGAGACAAATGAATGACAGAATAATTGAACCTTTATACATTTCCCAAGGACTGGTAGTATAAATCATGAGCTTCTAAGATTTAGAATTTACAAAGCTGGTACGAAATAAAATACATCATATATTTGAAATATACATAAACAGATTAAAATTCTAAAGCTACCAAGATCAAGAAGCATCTATGACCGGAACACAGGTACATCTTCAAATCCATCTCCCGCCATACACAGCAGCATCATCAAACAACATCTACACGCAAAAGTATAGTATGAGTACAACCGGCCCCATATATTCAATAAATAACAAATCTAACCTTAAGTTGAAAGTAGTGATGAGCTTGGACAAAGGTCGGAGTCCAACACCAATAGCCAACAATAGTTTATAACAATATAATAAAAGTGGTAAAAGAAATATCTCAGAGATGTGACGCTCAGTTCGTTAACAGTTGCGGAAAATAGTCATGCCTTTCAGGTATAATAGTAAAACCCAAATCCTTCACCGAAATCACCAAAATATGAGTGAGTCAGTAAAACTGTGATTTTTCCCAAAACCTTTCAACAATAAATAAGATGTTTCATAATTAAATAGCATGAGGAAAATACTTCTCTATGCCTACATATCAGTGTGCACGTGAAATCATGAATGTCACCAAAACCACGTAGCATGAGGAAATGCATCTATATGCATGTATGTCAAGTATGCATGTCAAATGCAATGCATCATAGTGATGAACTCATGTACTCACACTCTCAGAGTACTCAATCTCATTGTCTTACACTTTCCACTCATCACGCTCAATCACTCAACACACTCAGTCACTCAGCACTGAACAGGGCAGATCCAACCCTCAACACTCTCAGTCACTCGGCACTGTATAAGGCAAATCTAGCCCAAATGAATCAATAGCAACTGCGCTCACTGTGGGTGTGTAGACTCCGGAGGGTCAGATCCATCCCAAGAACTATAATAATCCAATCATGGCATGAATCAATAATACATGTTGTGGTGTGAAGTTCGATCCCATCATAAATCAATAATACGTGTTGCGCCGTGCAGCTCGATCCTATCAATATCACTCACAAACAGGCCCTCGGCCTCACTCAGTCATCAATCTCTCTAGTCTCTCGAGCTCACAATGTCATGAATATCATCCCAAAAATGATGATATAATGTATCAATAAATGGCAACAGAGACTGAGATATGATATGAAAATGAATGAGTATAACTGAGTATGTAATTGCAATTTAAGCAAATAACTCAACGACGGAAATTACCTTAGTGGGTCACAATGGGATAAGCATATAGCCTAGGCATGGTTTCTAACATGGATCACATCTCAATTACTCTAGCACATAGAGATTTCATAGATACAAATAAGATTAGGTAACTACACAGTACCACAGAGATAACCGAGTAGAAATTCAAACGGTGCATGCCCACACGCTTGTCACCTAGCATGTGAGTCACCCCAACACCAACATATAACACGTATAATCAGGGATTCATACCCTCAGCACTAAGTTTAGAAGTGTTACTTACCTCGAACAAGCCAAATCCAATACCAAGCAAGCCACACGATATTCCAAAAATGTCATCCAGTGCGTACCGACCTCCGAACGTCTCGAAACTAGCCAAAAGCAACCAGATACATCAAATAATGCCTAAGGAAACAATTCCAAATGATAAAGGTCGAATCTTTAATCAAAAGCCCAAAGTCAACCAAAAAGTCAAACCCAGGCTTGCGCCTCAGAACCCGATGAAACTCACAAAATCTGATAACCCATTCAATTACGAGTCCAACCATACTAGTTTCACTCAAATTCGAATCCAAATCGACGTTCAAAGCTCAAAAATTCGCTCTATGAAACTTTTGACAAAAACCCCCAATTTCCCTCTTGAAATCCTCAATCAAATGCCAAAAACGAAGATAGATTCATGAAATA